>OZ024912.1:14463862-14554872 GCA_964017125.1 Flabesymbios commensalis
GCCCTTCGTCAGAAGTCGTAAACCCAAGCAATCCCGAACGGATGAGACGCTATCCCCACAAATATATTACAGTGTAGCACAATAAATGAATAGCAGGCCCGTAGCCAGGGTCAGAAATCAGATGAGGCGAGGCCCGGCGGTCAAGCCAAAATTTCTAAAAACCCAAAATTTATGAGAATTTTCAGTTATGAAAAATAAAAATATATGAGAAGACAGACGAGGCACCTGCCTCGTCTGCCTCATGCTGTAGTAGAAGAGCTAGTTCGTGTAGGACCCACCATACTGACAAAATCTGACTGTATATTATGTTAGAGCAAACCTCCCTGGTCATTTCTAGGGTGGGCGTTAAGTAGAATTGTGGTATCAGTTTTTTTGTACATGCCATTTTTTAACATAAGGGGTGTGTTCCCCTATGTTTGTCAATGTGGAGGTCGAGTTCGGAAAATAATCTTTGCAGTAAAGGGATCAATTCTTAAAATTTTAGAATCAATACACTCAGTATTAAATTACCTAACTGTTGGGTCCGTCTGGCTAAAAAAAGGCTAAAATGCTTTATATTACCAGAATAAACAATGTCTTGGGAAAAAGTAAGACTAAATTTGATCCCATGGGTGTAACATTAATAGGACTCAGCTCTCTTCATTCAGCACACGGTCCTGGTGATTATTGATATATTCTAGTTGTTCTTGAGACCACCCAAACCTGTTTAGATTTGGGGGTTGGGTTACGTAAACGTCTTTTGTTGCTGGTCTAGCTTACTAATCTACACATGGAAATTCAATTTATGTTGCAATAATATATTGCATGTTGCAATGGAGTAACCAGTCATCTCTCCACAGACGTTGAAACATAATTTGTATTACAAAGTAATCAAAATCATCAACAAAACAAACTAGTCAACATGGTCAATGAAAACCACTTAATAAAACATAATTATTGCCCATATCTCCATATGGCCTACGTTTTCTGAACCCAGATTTGTATTTATTTAACATTCAGTGGTATTTAGTTTTATAAATGTTGATATAGCCTATTTTTTAATGTAAGAATATAGCAGCCTGCTATGAAAATGTGTGTAGGCCTAGGCCTATTTAGCTTGGGCTGAAATATTGAACTTTGCTCGGCATTTAAGTTTATAATTTGATATGCATTTCTTTTTACATAATTCGGGTGTGCTGAAAACGAATCAGTCAGATAACGTTCTATATAGGGTTCTTCACCTTCAAATTTGAAAAAACAAAAATGGCTGCCAAAACCACATATCTTCTCCTTTTTTTCCCAACAAATAAATCCACGATTTCTGGTTTCTGCATGATTTAGAGTTGAGAAATTGATGTCTCATGTTTTTGGATTAAAATGACCTTTCTTTGACCTTCAAATTCAAAATGGTTAGGCCTACCGCCAGAACAAAAAATGCGTTTCTATGTATCTAAACTATAATATAATAGAAAAATCACTTTTTCAAAGGAAATTTGAAAATGAACTAGATAATACGACAGATTTGCTTACAAGGCATTCGAAACTAGGTTTAATTACCTTAGATTCTACCATGCTTTGATGTGTTCCGCATTTAGAATGACGTCATGATTTTGATTGTAAATATGTAAGATGACGGCCATCTTGGATTTTACGATAAAATCTAGGTCAGACGATGATTAATAAACATCAGACATGAGTGTTTCGGTTTTCAAATCATGCAAAAAACATATATTAGGCATTTCCGTGTGACAAACCGAAAAAAGAGGTGTCATTTACATTTTGATAGCCATTTTGTTTTTCGCTCATTTTAGGGTGAATGCCGTGGTCATTTTAGATTTTTTTCAAAATTTACTTGGCAGTAATGTTTATTCTTGGTTCACTAAGTTACTACAAATAAGTCATATTATCGTCAGTAGCCTATATTTGGTGGTGTTAAATATAGTGACAGTAAATATTAAAAAATGGCGGACGTATGGAATTTGAAGGTCAAATAAAGGTAATTTATTTCCAATGACACTCGAAATAAGTTTCAAAAGTCCAAAATGATTACATCTACTTGTTTCTTCTGGTCTATGCTGCGTTGTAATTCTTCTGTGGTGATAATGAGTTGTGATTCACATGAGTGTTTTTTTCTGAAGCCGTGTTGGCAATTTTGAAGTAGGCCTATGTTTTGTGAGTCGCAATGTTGAATTATGTGTGTGTGTGTGATGTGTTCCATTGCTCATATATTAGAGCATAATGCCACGGCCTACATGACCAATGTTGCCGTCATAAATTTCGTCCGTGCCATATTCACCATCGGAAGCCCCAT
Organism: Flabesymbios commensalis; assembly: GCA_964017125.1. Taxonomy (NCBI): domain Eukaryota; kingdom Metazoa; phylum Annelida; class Polychaeta; order Terebellida; family Flabelligeridae; genus Flabesymbios; species Flabesymbios commensalis. The sequence goes on from OZ024912.1 coordinate 14,466,153, forward strand.
ATGGCATATGCATGATATGAGAAAGGACGAATTCATTTGTTGTTGAACAGAAAACAGTGACATCAGTGACAGTGTCGCTGGCGCTAAAACATCGTTCTTTAATTTATGTGTCTTCTCATTGAAAACAATGGCTGATATTGAAACCATTCAAAAAAAAGCAATGTAATATGTTATTGCAAATAATATAAAATACATTAATTTTGTACAATTTTTAATTTAACAAACTGTTTGCCTCGGCTAAGTGTGAGCGATAATCAGATATTGTGGTGTTTACGTTTAATTTTTGCGCGCATAGAATCACGGGTAACTGTCTGTCCAATCAAATTTCAGGTCACAGGTACGGATTTTAAACGAGCGTTGACGACAACAATTATTTAGTGGGACATTTCTTTCAAAATTTATGCCTTAAATAATAATTAAAATGTCTCGCAGGTGAGATTATGACTGTTAATGTCTTTGTGGGTCTAATAAACTGTTTTTAAAGTTGTTTTGGTAGTTATGCTATATTGTAAACTATGGTTTAAATTTCATCTTTTTTTGGCCGTCGCCGCTCTGGTTTTCTTATTTAAGCCTCTGTCTCGCACTCGTCATGCCATCATTTTTTCTAGTCATTTGGCATCAATCCTGAAAATTGTGTAAGTAAAGATTGTATAGTTCAAAAGTTAGACCATTTGACACGTAATAAATGTCTATTTATGACGCTCCTCTAGGCCTCTAAGTTTCGGTAGGTATGAAAAGCGAGGGAGACCTACTATACTCTAGACTATAGGCTATAATTATAAAGCGAGAGAGGATCAATAAGAGGCTTCGTATGGCAGTGTAGGCCCTAATGCATGTATATGATATATTTATCGATGTCACAATAAAATGTATGCCTGTATTGTTCTTATACAATTATTATTTTTTGTATTTGGGAGACAATACAGGTCCAGTTTTGTGATCAAAAGAGACTTCGCTTCGTTTGAAATTCTCTTTCGCTTTAACAGGTGGCTGTGAGCGACACCTGGTGTGTACCTGGTAATTACTTAGCCGCTCACGCTCCTGCTAATACATGAACATAAACAAACTGATAAAGGATGTATATGCAAAGATCTAACGTTACCACTGGGTCATCTACACGAATCGTTAGTAATCAGCAAAAATTTAAAAAATTAAGAGTTATAGGGTAGCTTTTAATTACAAAATAAAAACAAATATATTTTAGTATGTAAATGTAACGAAAATACTATAATAGGCCTACATGTTAATAATATTTTCCTAACCCCGGCCACAGGAAAGAACACTGTATTTAACCATAGATAGGCTATTATACTATAACAATGTTGTATGTCATTCATATATACATCAAAGCTCGCAAAGTATTTAAGAGTCTGTCTAGGTGAAATACAAATGAAAAGAAAACCGCCTAAAACACAATTAACTTAACAGTAGATAAAACACCAGCTGAAACGCAATTAACAACAACAGTAGATAAAACACCACCTGAAACGAGATTAACAACAACAGTAGATAAAACACCGTCCAAAATGCAATTGACGACAACAGTAGATAAAACACGTCCAAAATGCAATTGACGACAACAGTGGTTAGAACACCAGCTGCATTTCACACCTCACACCTTTTGGTTATATTTTGTGTATATATTTTTGGTTAATTTATTATCTAATAGATAGCTAGGTAGCTATATGGGTGTGCAGTCAACTCATCCCCTATACCAACTCATCCCCGGGTATATCAGGGGATGAGTTGGTATAGGTGTTAACGGGCTGGGGATGAGTTGGTAATAGCTGTTGGAGGACTTGTGATGAGTTGGTCATGTGCGTTGCACCTTCGGGGATGAGCTGGTATTAACTTGTCTTTAATGATATTTGATTATTATCCTTAAATGTATAAAATATGTTTTAAAATCTGACTTGAATAAAATATAATTCAAGCATATTAGGCTTACGCCTAACAAGATTTTTGTTGTAATAATAACATACTAATAACAGAATCTTGACAGTGTTTAAAAACGTTTATTATATATTATTTTCTATTGTTATTTCGCCTGTCTAATGTTATAAATAGTTAATATTTATTGATGTATATTTTTATGGTCAATCCTTTAAGTCTTTAGCACAGCTATGTTACTTTTTAATATTAGCCGATTAATAAATCGGCCGATTAATAAAGTTATGTACTTATTTTGCCAGTCTATTGCTATAAATAGTTAATAATTCTTGATATATATTTTTATAGTTAACCCTTTAAGTTTTTGTTATCTCACCGCTCGATCCACTGTTATACCTGATTGTACTTCACAGACTGCCCCCGCTATAATATAGCTACGTATAGCTACGGATAAAAAAGAATAATTTAAAGATAACTTCACTCCCGGATCGTAGTGCGTCAGCTTGTGAACACTGTGGGCCTGATATGCGAATGAAAGATCAGGCTTCTGATACAATAAAGGATATATTTTATTCTTCAATTGCAGTCCACTTGTCATCACTGACATCACGACAGCTTCTTGCGTTCGCCGGTAAATGTGTGATATATGTACGTGACACTCAAGGCTTTTTGATGTCATCACTCAGATCACGACAGCTTGAGTCAGCCATGGATTAATAAAACTAAAGAACAAAGAGACCGCCATCTACCTAAATTTCTCAAAACACACAAAACCTAACAACATCGTTCTGTGATATCAAGTAACGCTGCATTAACGTTCCTACGTTCCACTGCCAATGGTACCAAGCCTGGCCAAAAGAAACGCAAAAAAACGGCAAAGACCACAACTGTGAACAAACAGTAGGGCCTAATTGAGAATGTGGATCATTAATGTATGATCATATGATGATATTATATAATATATGTCATATATACACAGGACTATAGCTATGGCTTTCAATTTTGTATTATATTGTAGGCCTATATTATGCATTTGTGTACATTACCTATGTTGAATGATTGTTGTATGCATGTTGTATGTCAATAAAATATATAGTATATTTACGCATAATATGCGTTATTGTGTTTTTTTAATATTAAAATAATAAAACAATAATACCACGCTGCTATCAACGCGGCTATCCAGATTGCTTCAGTACTGTACCTGTCACTTGTGACAACCCGTTCTATTCACACTGTTGGCCGACTGGGCAATCTGACAAAATGGCGGCCGGCCGCCAGCGATGTTAATTGTCTCCCTCGTTGTTGTTATCGTTCATTTTCTCAACGGTTTTAATAATTTTAGCCGGTTTCGATACAGTTATATGTATATTATGATGTTTATAACATATATTTGTATATTTAGTGATAAATTGCCATCTCACATACACACATTTGACCTCTTATTGATCCTCTCGAGCCGCTTTATAGGTCTCCCTCGCTATTCATACCAACCCCTAAGTTCTAACATGTATAAACCCATTAACTTCTGTCTTCATTCCAGTTTATACCCAGAATTGCGTTAGTCTACATGTCAAATGGTCTAACTTTAAAAATTCTAAATTTATGGAATTTCGCAAAATTTTCAGGGTTGTTGCCAAATGACTAGCCTGGGCCTAGATAATACTGTTTACAAAATTTCGTGACAATCGCTTGAGAATTGACTGACTGGATACTGAAAAGGTAACTTTCATTTTGGACCATCTTCCACCGTGGGACAGACTATAGGACTATGTGACAGTGTCGCGTCTCACGAGTGTCACATCTCACGAGTGTCACATCTCACGAGTGTCACGTCTCAAGAGTGTGACTGTGAGTAACGTTATGTCATGTGTCCAGCTTTAAAACTCCAGTCAATCAACTATAATACGACCAGGGTTACACAGGACAGGTTCAGGATTTGACAGACAGACGCTCCCATGTTTGCAAGAACGGAGTGGCTATACGTACTGCCGAGTTATAGACCCTAGACTAATTGCAGTCAGTTGGATCCTGTCATTCCGTAAGCGAGGCTGTCCATAGAGTTACATTATAAAGAATCACATACATTTAGCCACTGAAAGAATTCATACACAGAAAATATTTAAATCTGAGGCTTCACTTCAGAGTCAAATGATGCATTAGATTAGGGATCTATCTGATTATATGGCTCAAGTTTTCTATATGATATCTATAGGCCTATGTACAATTGGGTCTGCAGGGCTAGAAATTAAACATATCGGAGGGGGTGCCAACAGGGCACTCACATACAAAATTTTAGGTGCCCGCCCAAAATTTGAGGTGCCCTATTTTTCAAAATAATACAAACATTGAGAAACACTTTTTTTCAACAATTTTAATTTAATATTAAAATTTATCAAATATTATGAAAAAAAGACTTATAATGGAGTCTTAAAACCGATAAAACATCATTATCATCATCAATCAATATTTCGGAGAACCCTAATTATATGGAAGTCAGGGAAACAGTTTGTGGAACAGCAAAATTATTCAAGATATTCATAGTCACTGAGTAAAATTTAAAAAACCAACAGCTGCACGTATAAAAACGTTAAAGTCAGTGGCTTAAATAAATTTAAGTGTTCAATACAGAATGAAAAAAAAGGAGCCATGTGGCCCATACCATGCTCAAAAAGGGGCCAACATTTAAAATTATGGGCCAATGCTAATATACCCCCCCCCCCCCCAGGGCTCGTAAAATGATTGAAATAAATAGCACTAGTTATTGAAATTGTACTAGCTCACATTTGAGACACTTAGCCCAAATAAATTGAATTTGATGCAGAACATCACTTGAATTTGATGCAGAAGTGGAATATTAGTTATTATAAACTGTTGAAATGTGTCTCGAAGATTTACTAAGCGGTAAACCTTGGCCTATAGCACACATTCAACTATCAATAATTTTTAGGCTGTTCACCAGTGAGTAGATCTACCCCTGCTACATTTGTCATTAAATCAAAGTTATAAAAACAGTCTACCAAAAACTAATGGCATGGTCAAAAATGGATAGCAGATAGCAGCTAATTTACACATAGATCAGTACATGTCTGTAATAAACTGTCAGTGAAGGCCTATCAACTCTGTTCAAAACACACAGGTCTGCCTGCCTTCCCAAGCAGCAACACGCCTTCAGCCTGATACTCCACCGGATGACTTCTGACTATCAGAACATAACAGAACATGGCCCACACTAACTGCAGCCAGGCAGCAGATTTCTTCAATTGATTGATCATTCACATGTATACACTTAATACAGTGCGTACATGTGATTGGCTCCCAGAATCATCCAAAAGTAAGCTGGTTCCTGATTGGCCCGTGTCTGTCACATGGGCACTGCAGCCATGTGCACAACACACCAAAACCCAGGAATATTCATAGGTCTGACTCTGGGCTATCGATGATCAGAAGGCCCGGGTGCCTGATTCCAGAGCTGGCTATCACAAACAAAAAAACTCCCCAAAAAGACGATAGTTACTGCTACGCGCCACCGTGGCCCACTGGGATTTCTCACAGTGCGGCAATTGGGTAAATTGGACGCTAATGGCGTAATCCCGCGGCCTGTATTAAACTCAACACTGATTAATAGCTTTTATAACTCTGGCCCATGTCCACAGTACTTAGAAAGTAAGACTAAGATAAGACTAAGAATCATGACATAATCGTTTCTTTTTGGGTGCCAATAGGGCACGCATGCCAGTATTTTGGTGTGCCAGCAGTACATTTAGAGTGCCACGGGCAAGCGGGCATCCTTTAATTTCGAGCCCTAGTCTGGAGAGACAAAAATAAGAAAAGTCATATTTTCTTTTTAAGTCTATGACTATGACACAATTATCTGGAGCGCATGCTTTTAGTCTTTTTTCCGTCAATTCTGAAAAGATTTCTTTGAAATTTTGCACAGGACATTTCCAAGTCATGTCCTAACATTGGTAAAAAATTTGCGAAAGTATATTCAATATTTTTCAAAAGTTTGACATGTAATAAAATTGCAGAATTAGTGTAATTGTTTATAGAGAAACAACATATTTTCAATTTACCACATGTCAAATGGTCTAACTTTTGCAATTCTGCATATAACTTTAAGAAATTGTTACTGATGTTAGGACATGACTTGGGAATGTCCTGTGCAAATTTTTTCAAGGAAATCAGTTCAGAATTGACGGGGAAATAGACGAAAAGCTCGAGCTAAAGTCAGTACCCCTGTTTCAATAATGCTAGTGGGAAGGTAACAACCAGACCACAAAGCTTTAATTACAAATTAGACATGGAGGACCCTCAGCATTAAAATATATTCAGCTCCACCCAGAGAGAGAAAATAGGCTGACCCATATGCCTACCTTCACACTGACCAGATTGGTAGCTTCCTGCCAATAATCACCGCCGTCTGGGTTGTGGCGTGTCCAGTTCAGCTGTCAATCAATTCCCACAGAATCTCACAATTCTAACCATTTATCTCTGCCTGGTGAGTATTATTTGCAAACTCAAGCAAAAATATCAGTGTGTAAGCCTGCCCTTCCACAGAATCTCACAATTCTAACTATTTGCTGGTCTGTGGTTGGTCAATTCCCATTATCTCCGCCTGGTGAGTATTATTTGCAAACTCAAGCAAAAATATCAGTCTGTAAGCCTGCCCTAACCCCCTTCGCCCTGGTTGGCGCTGGTTGGTGAAAATATACCATTTTAATTGTGGTTATTGCCAGCCATCTTGTTTTGTCAGAAGTTAAAAATTAAAGATGGCCTCTGGCGGCCGTTCTGAATTGATGCCAATTCAAGATGATAGCTGGTGGCTGTTTAGATTTTAGGCAGATAATAAATCACCAGAATAGTTTTTTTTGCTCTCTTTTCAATTTAATTGGTCCATGCTAGATTTGATATTGTATGCAACTGGACTATTTATATAATGTGTATCTATTTTTTAACCTTACATGTCAAATTTTGACCTTAACATCTCAAGGTCACCCACAATTCATCAGAATGATGAATTTTGAATTGAATCTAAATATTTCCATTTTGAACATAGCATAACATAGCGATATCAAATTGAAAAAAAAACACAATATAAACCTACAGCAAAAAAAATATTATGCTATGACCTTGAGGTTTTATTTCAAGGTCAACCAAGGTCATCTGTCTCAGGGTGGTTCTGTACCTAAATCTCATAACAGGCATCAAAATCAAATTTAGAACACTCATTATTAGTAGAGCATTTGCTCTACTTTTTTGGTCTATGTGGGTCTGAATGGTTTTCTGTATGATTAATTTCACGGCGATAACTTTAAATTTGTGGAATTGGGAACATATCTAACTCCATGTGTGTGTTAAAAATACATTTTTTTGTTGCATCACGAAGCCAGATTTTTAGATTTTGGCTCAGCTGATCAGATGAATAACAATGTCAGTCATGTCTGTTAGGTGACGTCACGCGTGACACGTGACCTTAGCAATACACTAAAGTTGACCCTCAGCGCTTTGACCTGCCTCGCTAGCACAGCAATACCGACAGCAATACCACACGTGACCTACTATGATGCAAAGTTATTTGAATGTTGGCCCGCCGTCTCCGATGTCGGCCTGGAATTAAAACAGCATTGGGTCAACGTCTTGTGTTTGCTGGGAAGTGCACCTGTCATTAATAGTAGGCCTAATACGGCAACGCTGACCAACTGTTGGGCCAGCGTCGTAGGCGGTGTGCCAGCATTGAAACAACGCTGGCTGCATGTGATTGTCCATTGGTATGCGTGTTTGCCTGTATGGTCAGTCTGTCCCAGGGGCATACACAACAACACTCAGCTGACACAAGGAGATGTTGAATCAATGTTGGTTCAATGTTTGTCCACAATCTACGACGTTGGACCAACGTTAAGCCAACTTTGATTCAACATCCTGTCTTTGCTGGCCTGCCAATGCACATGTATGGGGCCTATATAATATGCCTATCGGCCACTCACTGCCCAACAAAACAAACATTCACTCGATGTGGCATCGATGTTGGGCAAGCTTCATAGACGATGATCTAACATTAAACCAGCAAAAAAAAAACAATTCATTGGTTGTAAAAACTTAGGCCTAGGGCCTACTGGTGCCTACAGTCTGAATACGTTCTGAAAACTTTAAAAACACCCCTCAGGCAATGCATAGCCTAATCCTGCTATGCTTAATGAATCTCATAGCCATATGCGGAGCCCCAGAAGTGGCATTTAAATTAGGCTATTATTGTTTTCAACTCAACGTCAAGTTATTAACTCACTAATTATATCGGTAACTTTGCAATCTCAATATATGTAGGCTTATCGAGTTGTGAGTTCTATTTAGTGAGTTCTATTATAGTGAGTCTAAATAATGTTGTCCTGCAGTCTCACACTGTTATTACGCTGGTCTATAGCATTAAATCAACATTGGCTCAACGACTGTGGCAGTGGAAGTAGTTAATCTGTCTCCTGACTCAGTTATTTCAATCTGAACACTACACACTGCCATCACATCTGAGCAAATAGCAGTAGGCCTACTAGCATGCAATGTGCCTAGGCTACTAAATTATTTGCTAGACACGTTTTTTTGTACCTTCCCCTACCTGTCATTGACTGGGGTATGCCTAGTAACATATATGCCTATACCACCCAGGCTGTCAGGTTAATATAAACAGGTTATTATAAACAGTTTATGTTTAAAATGAGCTGCACCACAGTCCCAGACCCAGGGATGCAAATTCACATACGCCCGGTCGCCCGTGGCGAGAAGAATTATGTAAGGGCGATTGTAAATCAGCATGTCACTAGCCCTGCTGGCGACTGATTCCCTGCTCGATCCGCAGATCATGTGTGGCTATTTACGCATAACTGCAGAGCGTCGCACAGCATGTACAGGCGTCGTCATCGTGGTGCGCTACAGAGCGTTGTTTCGGCTCCTACGTGGTTGTGCAGGTAATGGTTGTGTGTATCAGATACCTTTACGTTTGAGGAGCACTGAAGCGCACATAATTCAAGATTTGGTACACTAAAAAGTGAGCAACTGAATCAAGTTTGATGCTGACACACGTGGACATAAAAATCAAGTTCACCAAGTTGTTAAACAGACTAACATGACTACTGACCAGTAGGCCTACGGCCTGGTTAATCAGCAGTGCGTGGGCGCTTGTATTGCATGTGGCCCGATCTGCGGTAGCCATAACAGCCCACAGCGTCACTTATTGCATTGTGGTTCCCAACATTTGTTTCACCCGATATTTCACAGTTCAAAATGGCGCTGATCAAGAAGATCATTTATCTAGTTTGCTGACATACATGTGCATGCTGACCACTTTTCATTGCCCAACGAGCTGTTGGTGAATAGATGCAGTCTTGAATTGTTGCTAATTCTAAACGACTCATGCATTATTGGCCTGATAAATCAAGCATTATTCTCACATAAAAACGTCTGCAAAAACGTCTTGCAATTTTGTGTGAATACAAGCTGTGGCTAATACTCCAGTTTCAGTCACACATAGGGCTGCCGCTAGCGCATGTATGTCGGCGCAGAAACGATGTGAATAGCTGGACATAACCATGCTAATAGGCCTAACACAAACTAAATTACACCCCCAGAAAAGGCCTATAGGGCCTAATACACCTGAGATAACCTTTTTATCCCAGTTATTTTGTGCCTTGCTGTGTCATGAAGCCATAGAGGCTAGAGTATGCTTATTTGACATCATTTTTATGTTTAAAATGACTGACTTTATTATATTTGCAGAACGATTTACGTTTTTTTGAGATGGACCCCTTTTTTCATCGAAGTGGGCAACACAGCCCCTTCTTTCTCTAAGTTGGAATGAACACTAGTGAGCCAATGTCGGATTAAATTAATTGTCTGTACATGTAATAATTATGAATAACCAATTAATTAGGGTGGCTGGACATATTTCTCTGGCCCATTTACTCTAACCTCACTAGAGCTCAAGGGCGGGGGCCCTAGGGTAGTGGCTAGCACCGCTGCCTTTCACGCCAGAGTCCGGGGTTCGGTTCCCGGTCTCGGCGGTTTGAAAGAAACAAAATTGTTTCTTCCCCATCCACGTGTGAAAGTTAATATTGTGGGGAGCCTCCGTGACCGAGAGGTAGCGTGCTCAGCCTCAGACCGCCAGGGCTCGAATTTCGAATCCTGTGTCTGGAGGACAGTGTCATCTCAATCATCTCACCATCCTCAAGAGGTTCTCCTGGCCCAGTTTAGCCTATATGTGCACAAAGGTGGCCTAAAGCCCGATTCATTTCATTTACTAGAGCTCAAACAGCTGCAGATGTGCTAATTAAAGCTACTATGCCCACCTGCAGCAAAAATGCTCAGGCTAAGCCTACGGAAAATGGGTCAGAAGGCGAAAAAATCATTAACCAGTGATTCAGCAATATCGCACTAGTCCGGCAATTTTTTTCATAAAAAACATTAAACTAGTAAGGGCGATTGACAAATCATAAGGGCTAGTGGATTTTTAGTTCCACTAGCCCGGCTGGCGAGTGGATAAAAATGACGAATTTTTTCCCCTGCAGACCCTGGTCCCAGCCCAGGGTCATACAGGGAGTAGCTAGCTGTGAAACGCAGTGACGTCACTCGGTGAAAACAAGGTTATATAACACCACCTCCCCCATACTTCATTCTGTAAAACGCAGTGACGTCACTCGGTGAAAACAAGGTTATATGAGAACCATTCCTCATACTTTATTGTATTAGCCAGCTCGGTGAAAACAAAGGAGGTCGAGGTCATTGAGTTTCACAGATTTGACTATTTCCATTAGGGTAGGCCTAACTGATTATCCCTAATAGCCTACTAATAAACGCAGAGATGCAGTTGGGGGGCATATTTATCAGGAGTTTATTATGTGCACTGAAATCATCGTGCAGTCTATCAATACAGGTGTCGACTTGAGGTGTAAAAAATAGATGTAACAGATCAAGGCTCACCCTGTGCACTCCATGGCTCGTTTCGCCGGGAATTCACAACATTACACTTGCAACACATGACCACCACCCACCCATAACACCCCCCCCCCTCCCCAACTAAACATTGAAAACAACATTGAGCTGACGACAGTCAGACACGAGATACAGGATAGCTACTGTCAGATTCAACACCTCATTTAGACCAATATATTTGTTGCTTAATTGTGAAACAGCTGCATCTTAGCTTTTCTTAAAACAATGACCCTGAAGCCCGTCGCTTCAGTGCCGTCAGGCTCTAGTTATATTGGATCATCCATCCTACTGCACAAATGTGTCTGTGCCTTAGCCGGTAATACACGTAGCTAAATTTAATGAGTGTACATGTATGCTTGTTGTATTGACAGTTTTAGACAGCAAATCAATGTAATGGCAACCAACACTGAGAACTATTCTCCAGTTGCTTGGTAATTAATGTCATATCTACACCTAACTAGGCTAAAATCTTTTTCACAGTTCTAGACTATACAGTGTGATAGTATTAATTATGAATTGATATCAAAATAATAGAACAGATTGATTTTAGCGAAGTACTCAAAGTTTTTCCTAGAATGAATACAAATAATACAAATAAAAAGTTGTTTTTCTTTTTATTCAGGCGGGAGGAATCCAAGAAGGAGCTGATCAATTCATTAGACTCCACGTTAGATAAACTGAACAAAATTTGGGAGAGGATAGGTATATCTGATGACATGAGAAAAGAGAGATTGCAGGTGAGGTTTATCACTGTCTTAAGTCTTTGTTATGGCTCGTTTATTATATTTTGTTAACCCTTTTCCTTGTCCTGCTGAATTGTTTACTTGTATTTGTAATTCATTCGAAGCTGGAATTGCTAACGCAACTTTCAGCTTCAAATGACGAAAACTAGTCATATTTATGAAAAATAGACATCTCCAATATTGGAAAATTGGATTAATTGAAAATCTATCAAAAATTACTTTATCACATTTAGTGATATTTCTATTGATCTGAAGCATGCTTGAAACCGAATACGGGCCTAGCAGGACAAGGGTTAAAACTTGTGCTAATTACGTCTAAGATGGTAATAAATTTATGGTTTTTACCCCTCAGCCATTAAGGCTGTGGGGTATAGTGTTCACCAGAAGCGGGCGAAAAGTCAGATATTCAGCTCTTACTAAAAAGGTAACTGATGAATTTTGTTTATTTTTTACAGACATGATCTACGGTATGTGCCTGGGCAATTCATACCATTTTTAGCTCTACTGTTGCAGTTGTCTGGGCTTAATGTATTTTAGTGTCGATTTATTCCACGACAATGACGTTGAATTCGTTAAGCTGAGAACATATCTAACGTCATGTGTCTGTTAAAAAGAACTTTCTTCATTGCACTACGAGCTCCAATTTTGAGATTTCTATTTATATGCTCAGATAAAGACAGTTAAAGATCTGTTTTTCTGTTAAACCATGTCAGCCTTTAGAGATGACGCGTAGCCCAGTAAACAGAGTACAGGTCAAGCCAGTGAACTACATGTATATACTGTTCACTGGGTCAACAAGTCCTCCTCTGTCCCCTGCCTCTTTCCAGTTGATTAATTAGGTCAGTTTGGTGACGCTGCGCGACATTAGCTGTATGCACGGCATGAGCATTAGGCCTCAACGCAGTGACACCACCTAGCAAACACAAGGCATTCAACCAATGCTGTTTCAATGTTGGCCAGCATCGCCGTTGTCGGCCTAACATTGAAACAGTATTGGGTGAATGCCTCGTGTTTGCTGGGAGGACTGCATCATATTTCTACAGATCTGTAGAAATACAATGCAGTCTTCCCACCTGCCCAGAACACACAAGGTGGAACATCATCATGTATCTGTATCCCGGGATATGTATCTATGCAGATACAGTCATGTTATAATTATGTCTTTATAATATTCTGCCTCCATTCTCTGTCTACGTGAAAAGCGCGACAAGCAATTCATGGGGGATATCCTTTTTTTGCTAGGGCCAAGCAAACACTTACACAAGACATTCAACCAATGCTGTTTCAATGTTAGCTCAGCGCTGCCGTCGTTGGCCCATCATTGAGAAACTAACAGCTCCAATAATTTGCACTGTGTTTGTTGGGTACATAGCCAGCGGCTCCGGTCATCCTGGAGGTGTAGGCGACAAAATTTTGCTGCATCAGGGGAGGGGCTGTCCAATTAAATTCTGATCAATAAAATTATAAATAGTATCAATTGTATTAGAGATATGCCTAATCGTTTGTATATTAGAAGAACCCCTTGGGGATGAGACATTTTCAATGTTGTCAATTTTGAAAATTTAACTTATATGAAGCTATATAGCCTACTGATCTGAACAAAAAATACAAAAAAGTCAAAAAACAATTTTAAAGCACCGAAAAAGAGTGAAATAGTTATATTTCCAGGTCGTATATTGCCATGTAAACAAAACAAGTCAGCAATATACAGCACTTCACACCACATATTCCCACGTCTTGGCCGAGGAGATCAAAGCAATCACCGCTAATTGGTGTCTGATTGGTGTCTTATAGTCAGGACATGAGGTGATACACCTGCAACACTGATTGTCTGCCCAACGCTGGGCCGACAGCATCAACATGTGGCCCAGTGCTGTAGGAACATTCAATCGTCCTTCAGCATGTGTTTAGGTAAACAAAAAGTTTGTTTGGGTTTTAAGCGGCTTCATAGAAATATTAATAAGAAATATTTTTAAAAATCTGAAAACTTTGAAAAAAATAAAATCATGATCTGGGGGATACAATTCTTCATTACAAAACTAAAAACGAAAATTGAAGTCATCCCAAGGGGCTGCTTTAAATACATGTAGGCCTACAGGTCGTGTGTTTGCATTTTGTATTGTTTGTTAATGGAATTTTAGTCTATATAATCTCATTCTGAAATATTATTTCACCTATTTATATATTTTGATAATATGATCTTTGGATAAGATTGTAATATTATATACCTCGATTAAAAAACGGAGAAATGAAAATTTGACTAGGCCTAAAATAATTATAGGAATTATATGCAGGCTTATCGGTACAATTATCCTGCTATTTTAATAATTGATCTACAAAGACACAATATATAATACCGGTATTGTATGACAAAGTTATAATAATTGCAAAAAATATTGAACTTGAGATAGACTTTCGACTACAGACTTTCAACTACAAATTTTGGGTGTTAGACTCTGGACTTCAGTTTCAGATATAGACAACTGACAGACTTCAGACTTTGGTTTCAGACTCGGATTTTGGACATACTTTGGACTTCAGACTTTGGTTTTTGGACTCCAGGTTTTGAACAGACATACGTAGTACTTCAGACTTTGGACATAATTCAGACAGTTTTCGGACAGACGTCAGACATCAAACTTTAGATTTCATCAGACTTTGTACAGCAGACTTCCGATTGTGGACTTTAGACATTAGTTTTCAGACTTCGGATTGTTGACTTTGGACATACTTCACACGATTGTAGCCTTCATTGTCAGACATCGTACAGACGTCAAACTTCGGACACAAAGACTCGGACAATTTATTTGTCACACAACAAAAACAAACATACATATGTAACCAAATAAGCTCAAGAAATACATTATGATATATATACATATATGTTATGAGGATCAGGAGAACTGCTGATCAATGGGGATAGCCATCATGCAGAATTATGACAGTCTTCAGACTTATGAGACTTCAGACAAACTTCGGACAGACTTCAGACGTCAGACTCCTACTTCAGACTTCGGATTTTGGACTTCGAACTTTGAATTTCACACTTTAGATTTAAGACTTCAGACATCAGAATTGGAACTTCAAACTTTGAACTTAAGACTTAGAGTTCAGATTTTATACTTTTGATATAAGGCCTATTTCGGACAGACCTCGTCCTTTGGATTTTGAACTTTGGTCTTTGAATTTCAGACTTTGGACAATATAGGCTACTTCAGATTTCTTCGGAATTCAGACTTTGGACTTCAAACATCAGACTTTAAATACTTAAAACTTTTAATACTTTAAACAGTTCAAATAATAATAAATTAAACACCATTTTCTATGACTTGGTCTTCTGATTAAAATAAGCAAAACAGCTAAGCAGCTTTGATAATTATTGTGAGACAGCTCCCAGGGCTAGACACTAACTGAATAAATCTTCTTGCCCGAAGGGCAAGAAAAAAAATTGGGGTACTTGCCCCCAAAATTTAACACTTGCCCGGCTTGCCACTGACATGCGTTGTCTGTTGTGACAGTAGCTGAAATTTAAAATGCTGCAAATTGAAGCTATTGTCCAAGGGCCACTGGCTGTAATTTTTACTTGCCGTCACCTGAAATCAGTTGCCCCGGGCAATCGGGCAACCGTTAGTGTCGAGCCCTGAGCTGTCCGTAGAACAATAACCCTGAAGGTCGACGCAAGCTCCACTTCAGTGCCGTCAGGCTCTAGTCCCATTATTTCTTGATATTGATGGACAGAGCCTATGGCTGAGGGGTCCATCAATTGATTGCTATTTTCTTACTTGTCCTTCAAACAAGAAAATTTGAGTCCAAAAAAGAGAATTAAATTTGCCAGAGTAGCATTATGTTCTTATTCATACAGTAACTGGGAAAACAATTTTCAGTAGCGCATTTACATGTAGCAAAATGCTACACAAATCTGCCCATTTGATAATAAAAATTGTAACTGATTTACCCTTACACTGCTGTGGGCGACTGTAAACCGGGTGACTATAGTTGCCCAGTAATTTCTAAGAGAAAAAAAAAGATTTTTTTTCTTTACTTTTGTTTTGTGGTGTCTTTTTGTTTGTGCTTCAATATTGCTACCTGACTGATTTTGTAATATAATGGCTTTTAGTATCAGTTGTTCATCAAATGTTTTTCTGAAGAAAAAATGTGCCAGATATTACTTAGTGGGAAACCACACATGCTGCAAATTTTATGCAGCAGTGCAAGGGTTAAGCAAAATATTTGGATGATGAGGTTATCAAGCAAGTTACAAATTGAAACACATGCATGTTAATACATTATGTATTGTTTCAGATTGTTCTACTGCACATGAATAATTTACTGGAAGAGATGGTGAAAGAGGAAGAGAATATGGAAAAACGCCTTATCGCTAGCGTGGAGAATTACAGACAGGAACTACAAAACCTCTGTGATCAGCTGCATCTGCCTCCACATCTGGTATGTGTTTCACACTGGTAGCCAAACCCCTAGCAGGGTTTCGATGTGATCGGGAAAACATGGAATTTCTTTTCAAAAAGTCAAGGTGGGGAGAGGGAGGGAAAGTCAGAGATTTGGAGAGTGTAATATATTATATCAGCTTCTGCTATTGTACAATCCTAAAATCTCAGAAGTTCAAATTTTTAAAAATTATGTTAAAATTCAAGGAAATGGCACAGAATTTCAACATTTCAATATTAACCCTTTAACCCTTTAAAGCCTGAATTTACCATTGTCATCTTCATCCACTACAAGCCGTGAATTGCTGCCGCGATTCTCCACTTGTAGTGGATAAAGATGACTTGCAGTGGGTGGAAAAGTAAAGAAAATTGCCATGTATTGGTAAACCAGTTTCATGGAAATTTTCGTTCTAAAACCCTTGGTTGTAGGAAAATTAGGTCTTGTTTTCAGGGATGTAATGATGCTTTAATGCATGGTGCGGGCTTAAAGGGTTGCGCTGAGCACGACCGTAATTATTCCAATCTGTTTTTATTGGCCAATCAAATCACTATATATTGGGAATGAAGTGGATGTTTAACCCTTGAAGCTCTGAATTTTTTTTATATAAACCCTGGTTTTTTTTCAATTTGAAATTATTATAAATGTCTTAGTTAGCTCTTTCTGATTCATTTGAATACCTGTTTTATGGGTCTATGGCCAGTATAAATAGTTTTACACTTTAGAGTGCGGGGATAGACTTTAGTCGTCAGAATCTGACGTCTGTAGACGTCAGATTCTGACGACTAATGTCTATTCCCGCGCTGTAAGGGTTAAACATCAATATTTGTTTGGTCTTAAATGAGTGATTTTCACCCGTTTGAAGTTGTGGGTCGCAGTAGCGAGACAATTACGATGGACCGACTGGTAACATAGGTATGTCTGGCAAAATACCCGACAACATCGGACCTTTGGGGGGGGGGGGGATGGGTGTCAGTTTTTGTTATCCAAGGTAAGAATAAGCAATTTATCACCTACTGTCCAGTGAAATTATTTTATGGTCTGGTAAAGGTTGCAAGTTTACAGGACCTACTGGGACAGTGAAATTTTGCGCTTATTGGGATAAATTTAAGTTTTATAACTTAGCACTTCAAGAATTAACTGTTCCTGTTCACTCTTATTTTGTAAATTTACAATTTCACACAAAAATACATACTGCTAATGCAATTTAGCAATTTCAAGATCAGTGCACATGATTACTGATATAGTAATCATGTGCACTGATCTTTAAATTGCTAAATTGTATTAGCTGTATAAATACAGTTGTACTATCAGTAATCATGTGCACTGATCTTTAAATTGCTAAATTGTATTAGCAGTATGTATTTTTGTGTGAACGTACAGTAAGTATGGCTGTAGAACAGAAAGGAGTCCATTACATACAATTCTGCTATTTTACTGACATTGCTAGTTGTTTGAAATGTTTTTCTTTATCTGGAAATTTTTGAACAGTCAGGGAATAGTCAGGAAAATGTCTTTGTACTCTTTTGTGGGAACCCTGCCTATACAATTTTAGTCACTTGAAGTTGTAGATCTGTCTAGCGTGATCCATAGCTCTTCAAGTGCCTAAAAATTACTAGGATTCGTAAAATTGACTGTTAGACGTATCGTTACCACCTACATTTATGCATATTGTGGATTATGCTTGTAATCTGCTTCTAATGTTGTCTGTAAACCATGACAAACTGTTTTTCCATGAGACGGTGATTTATCCATTAGATCTGCTGTCACGTCATAAGCAATATTGCTGCTTCTGTTGCTTGCCCCTTTTTTCAATTTTCGGTGCTTAGAATTCGAAAACAAATTATAAATATTGTGCTCCTTATTGTACTCTTGTTAAATGAAGATTTTATTATTCTGTCATCATTAAAATGTTGTGAAAACTATGGTACTACGGTCTCAGTTGAAGCTTTGCAGAGTATACCCCCATTAAAAAAATTGCATCGTTTTTTTTCTTTCAGCCTACACTAGGTCTCTGTCTTGTAGTTTTGCAGAGTAAACTCCCATTTGAAAAATGGCATTGTTTTTTTTCTTTCAGCCTACACCAGGTCTCTCTCTTGTCCAACTCGAAAAAGAACTTCGTACTAGAGTAGATAAGATGTCTATTGAAAAACACGAAAGAATAAAAATCCAGACAGATCTGCAGAAAAAAGAGCAGCGTTTATGTGATGTCCTCTGTGCTACTCCCCATTACATACCATCAAATATTGTTCCTTCAAGAAAACAGCTGAAGGATCTGGAGGTCCATATTGAATCACTTGTTGAAGAAAAGGTAAAGAATGCAATTGTGGTTTAATGTTTAGCCAGCGTCAAAAACGTTGCACCAATATTAAACCACCATTGAGTCAATGTCTTGTATACTATATTTTGTCTGTCAAAAGTGTCAGTGGCTGTTTTTTTATTCAATTCAATTAACTCTTTCAAGCCTGAATTTACCGATGTTGTCATCTTCATCCACTACAAGCCGCAAATTGCTGTCAAACTGTAATAACATGAAGATGACTTGAGGTGGTTGGAAAATGAAAAAAAACTGTTTTTATTTCCCAAACCCCTAGGTGTAGGAAATGAAGCCTTTGTTCAAAGATGCAAAACGATGCTTTGAGACATCATCAGGGTTTAAAGGGTTTTAAAGCACTTTTTTGTGCCTAATTCAGGAGTTGATGTACTGGGTATGTTTTAATTCAAAATAAAAAGAGCTGTACCGGTATATTTTAAATATGCATCTTTTCACACTCTGTGTATTTTAAAATGTTTCACCTGTGTTGGCATTGAATGTATAAGTAATTTCTTTTTTTTTTACAGTCAACAGTATTTTTAACCAGCTTTTTAATTGAAAAAATAGCTATGCAATTAAAGTTTGACGTTGGTGGCATAAACATTTCCTTGTGAGCGCGATAACTTTCATGTATCCTTCTCAAATTTTACATCAATATTTTTACCTTGTGGGAGCTATAACTTCAAAAGTTAATGTATCCTGCTCAAATTTGTTATGCATGTTACTAATAACCAGTTCTCGGACATGTTCAATAATGGCGGCGGGCTTATGTCGAGTGTGCTCTTGTTAAATTTATTGCATTCGATTTTTTTCTACACATGTTTGACTTGTTTTTGACTTTTAGATTTTTTCTTCAGATTAAATGTATATATTTATTTCGTTCAAAGAAAAATCATACATAATTTGTTTTTAAATTTTGCAATGTTAATTTTTAGTTGAAGCTTAGTGAAAATATTATACATTCAAAAATTAGACTTAAAATCCCCTCAAGATGTCCAACTGCAAGTCCCACGTCAAGCTGAATAAAAATGCACTGATTTTATAAAATACCCAACTCCAGTGTATTATCAACCCTTATCCTGCTGATCACGACTATTGTCGTTTTTATTCTGTTTTATTAGTCTAGAAAATCACTGTTATTGGCAATGAACTGAGTGCTTAACCCTTTAAGCCCTCACAATGCATTAAAGCATCATTTTACATCCCTGAAAACAGACTTAATTTTCCTACAACTAACGGTTTTAAAATGAAAATTTCGATGAAGCTGGTTTACCAATACATGGCAATTTTCTTTTAATTTTTCACCCACATCAAATCATCTTCATCCACTACAAGTCGAGAATTGCGACAGCAATTCGTGGCTTGTAGTGGATGAAAATGACAATGGTAAATTTCATGCTTGATAGGGTTGAACATCACTATTTGCAAATGCTTGGTCTCAAATTAAACAAATGTGAGTGATTTTCATCCACTTCAGGATTTCCACCAGGAATGTTTGTGAGGGGGGTCCAAAAGGGGTGGGTTGTCTGGGGGTCCTCCCCCGAGAGAAAAAAAATTCAGAGTTTTAAATTTTACTGCTTAAAATGTCTTATTTTAACTGAAATGACAGTAAAATATGGGATATCTTTTTATTTTGTGGTGCTGAGTGGGGGGGTCCGGACCCCCTTCCCCTGGCGGAAACCCTGTACTTGATGTTGCGAGACATACCTCAAGTGGGTTAAAATTTTAATAAATTAACATAGCAGGATAAGGGCTAATATCTCAAATTATGGAAGTTTAGACACTTATTGTAATGGATAAAATATCACTTTTTATTGGATGAATTGTATTCAAAATATGCCATGTGTTGTGAGACTAGTGAGCTCAGAGGATCAAACAGTTAATCTTTCACCTTTTCCCCCTTGTGATAACAGGAAAGACGATTCACCATGTTCAAGAAAACCAAGATGGGAATCACAAAAATGCTGGATGAGTTAGAAGGATGTCCTGACACTTCTTTTGAGAGAGAGGTCATTTGTGATGGGGATGACACTTTTCTACTTTCCACAGATAATATGAAAGCATTAAAGAAATTCCATGAATCGGTAATAAGAAAATTCTTAAAATATTTTACCTCCAACTTTATTTGATTGAAATTGGCTTGAAAAAAATATATGTTTCAAACCTATTACAATTAAATAAAGTTGATAATACAGTTTTTATTAGATTAAATTAGGAAATAGAATTGCATTAATAATTCCATCTTCTGAAAAGACCACTGTAAACCGGAAAATATTGTTGGTTTCGGGGGATGAAAAAAACTGGCGAGATTAATAATATTGATGAATTCAGCCTGCCTGGCATTATCCCTAAATAGAAACACACTTTCTGGCAGAGAGAAACAAATCTGTCAAAACCGCCTATAAAACAGGTGCCAATATTTCCCATTTTACAGTAATCAACATTTCAGCAGGTTTAGTGTTACATTTGTATGTATACTACAAGCTTTCTGTATTCTTTTAAACAATGTCTGTCATTATGTCTGTATGTCATTTAGATAAAGAATATTGTATTTTTGTCACATTTTGTATATTTCTATCACTTTATTTTGTATTTGTGTGTATCTTTTTTCAGCTTGAAATCAAACAAAATGAAAATTTCACACTAGCTTCCAGACTGAGGGATCAATTAAAGCAATTGTGGGAGCGATTAAAGATACCTGAAGAAGAAAGAATGAGAATAACAGCAAATACAGCCGGGTTCAGGCCTAGGTCGTTAACTTTGGTAAATATATATATCATGGAGCAAAACTGTGTGCCGTCAACTTTCACCCTTGTCATTGTTGCAATGACCATGTACAGACGTTTTCATCAAAGTTTTAAATCAAATATTAGTGTCCCTAAAATTTATGAAATATTTTGAGGTTGAAGCCAACTTAATCAAATAATTCAATAACTATTTTTGAAGTATAGAGAATAGTTTTTGGTAATTTCAAGCTGGAAATTGAACAAGCAATTCCAGCTTCAAACTAAGGAAAATATTATTGTTTAAAGCAATTTAGCAGCATAATGGTTAAGCTCCCTTCATAGCATGTGCTAAATACAACACATAACATATTTTAAATAGAATTCATTTAAAATAAATGGAGGATCTGAGCTATGAGTTGAGATATTATATTTGCGTTCTTGTAAAATCAGCAGAAAAAGATTCACATAGATAAATAATATTTATTTGAGATAAACACATATTTATTTCATGGTAGAATTTTTGATGTTTATATAATGCATTTTTGTTTTTAAACTGCTTATTAGTTACGTGAAGAGGTTGGAAAGCTAGAACTGCAGAAGCTTGAAAATATGAAACAAGTGATAGAAGCTGCACGAGTTGAGCTTCAGGAATGGTGGAATCGCTGTTATTACTCTAAAGAACAAATACAGCAGTTTGATGCTTACAAAACAGGTGAGATAACAAAGTTTAGAAAAAATATGACGAGTCAATGGAAATGATTCCATTTGAAATACTAATTGCTGAATTATTTGCTACCGTTTGTGGTGGTGGTGGTGACAGTACTATTTTTTTCTGAGATTGCTTTATTTTTATTGGAGAAATCTCCTTTTAGTTTTAGTCATTTTTTTACACATTTATTCTCACAGATATGACCTATTGCCTGGGAAATTATTTCCATATATTTTTTTATACCAAACTGTAAAAAAGACGTTTTCAAATGGCTGCCCAAAAAAGCTTGGAATGTGATATAGATAGAAGTTAAATGTTGATCGAATCACAAAATTTGATTTGGTGGTTCTCTAGGATTATCTGATTGACTTTTGGGAAGAATCCATTTAAAACGATCTTGAATATTGGTGAGTTTAATTTTCTAAGATTTGCTATTGCACACCTGAGACATGGAGCCCTGAGTTGTAAAATCTAATAAGGTGTTGTTCTGCTGACAGATGAGTGCACAGAAGATATTCTAGATCAGCATGACCTAGAACTAGAAATGGTCAAGAAGTACTATGAAGAAAACAAGGAAATGTTGGAGAAGGTAGCCAGGCGTCAAGTCCTTTGGGAGAAATTCGTTGAGTTTGAGGTAGGTTATTAAACATAACTTCTATTTTAAGATAGGCTCTTTTATGAATTACTTCAGATCTTTATTGCGAGTGTAATATATGAAAGGTTTTAAGTGGACCTAAATAAAAAAAAATTCAACTTTTTACCAATGTTTGTCTTTACTCTGAATCAAGAATGGCCGTTTATTAGAATAAATACCGGATATTTGTGTTATCGCCCATGCTTAATTAAGGTCAACTCCTGTCAAGTAGGGTTTTCCTTCTTTTACTTAAATTCCAACAACTGTTAGTGAATTTCGCTAATAAAAAGAGATAACATTCATAGCTGGCGACAACGAGTTTTCATTCTTTTTCAAACACTGTTATATTTACTGGGTATGCCTAATTATCAGTCAGGTGAATACAACAAGATAATGTGTTTACTTCTCATTTTAAACCTAAATTATTTTAATAACTAGCTGCTATTGTTTTTTTTACAGGCTAAAGCGAACGATCCAAACAGGTTCTTTAACAGGGGTTGTAATTTGCTGAAGGAAGAAAAAGCTAGAAAAAAACTGATGAAAGAACTTCCAAAAGTAAGATGTTTTATAGGTTACTTTATTAAGTTAAAAGCTCTTGGTCTTTACGTCTGTGCTGACTCAGAAACTGACAAAATTATGGGTGCACAGCGGTATGTAAGCTAATTGCAGAGATGCCAACATCTACTATTCAAGACCAAACATCTGCGAATGTTAATGTTTAAACACTCATGTCATTCCTTATGACAGTGATTTATAGCGCTGAAATATTTTTGCATAAACCGCTTTTTTCAATTTGAAAGCATCATAAATGTCTCAGTCCTCCATTTATAAGGAGCACGATCGTGCCAGCGCTCCCGGTGATCACCAGAAGTTACATTTTGAAGCAAATCAAGCCAAAAAAAATCGCTCTCATGCCGCGAGGAGAGCTCAATACTCTCCTGGAAATGTCATAGGAGAGTATTTTATAGCTCTCCTCCCATTTCCTTATGTAGAGGACTGATGTCTTAGTTAGCTCTTTCCGTCTTTAGACGTCTAGATGCCTCAGATTCTGACATACAAAGTTGGTCCCCGCACTGAAAGGTTTTATACAAAAATATTTCAGTGTTGTAAAGGGTTAAGAATTTTTTTTTTATTCTCTGGAGGTTGACATCTCTGATAGCAGGAAAACAATCTGTTAATGTAGGTGGAAGAAGAGGTGAAAGAGCAAATAGAAGAATGGGAGAGAAATCATGGAAAGAGCTTCACAGTTGGAGGAAAACGCTTTGTTGACTTCATTGAAACACAACGGCAAGAATACATGATGCAGAAAGAGAATGAAAAAACTCAAAGGGTTTGTTTAATTTTCAAACTGTTTAATTCCCACTCTTAAAAATTGATTTTGTACCCAAAATACTGTGCTTGTATTGATTGTACTGGCAATCTGTTTCATTATACCTAATCAGTTCTATCTACATATAATTGTAAAACTTATTCCCATTTTCTAACGCAACGTTCCAGTGTTACTGGGAGAATTGAAACATTTATGCAAGGAAAACAGGTTTTTAATCACTAGGTCTTGTAAGCCTGATAGCGGTTCATGATGAATATTTTTTTCATGACCTGTTTCATTTTTGATCAAAATCATGCAGTCTCCCGCTTTTCTTCATGACCTCTTCTTGTCCTTGTTTAGTCAGTGCGAAAGGCAATGGTCCTGTCCATCTATCTTTTCTGAACTACAGGGACTCGTATATTAAATTTATTCTTTAAAAGCATGTATTGTTTTTAGTTTTTTAATTGAAGATTTAAGCTGAAGAAAAAATTATTTGCCATGTACATCGACCCATTTGCAGATACACTTGAGCAGGCAAATTATCCTCCTGGCCACTGAATACCTTAGAAGTAATTTTAAGGTCACCAAATTTCTATAAATTGAAAAGTCATCATATATATCTATATATATCCCATTTTCTTCAAAATTATCTATTAAATAAATATGTACTTTTTGCTCAATTGCTACAGCATCAGAAACATGCAAAGCAGATGGAGGAAGAAATGTTATATGGCAGTAAACCCACGTCCACCACACCTGGTAAACGACGGTTTGCAGGCCCTGTCACACCAGGATCGGGAAGAACGCCTACTAAACTCAGAAAGGTTAGTCCTCCATCGAATAAAAGAGAAAATAAAATTACCTGTCAACTTTCACCAACATTGTCTTGTTGAAATTGAGTCTTAAAGTATGTTACAGTTTAACAAAGGGACTGGCTCCCCCCACCTAGTTTTTGTTGACCCTTATCCTTCTAATTTAATTTATTTAAATTTTCACCCACTTGAAGTTATGTCTTCCTACCGTGACCCACAAGTTTAAGTGGGTGAAAATTATGCATATTTGTTCAACTTGAAATCAAGCATTTGCAAATCTTGCTGTTTAAGCACACATTTTGTTCCCAACATCAGTGATTTAATTGACTAATAAAACTGACAATAGTCGTGATCAGCAGAATAAGCGTCAATATGGTTGTCAAAAAGTCAATATTGCCTGGAGCATTAACAGCTCATTTTTATTGATAAAATAATATCACACTAAAGTATTACAACTATACACTGAGATGCTATCCCTTACCATTCTGCCGCAGTACTTACGATTTCAGCTGCATAATATGCTTCTATGATGCTAGTCCATTTTACTACAATTGTTAGTGTTGTGAAAAAAACATTCATTTTAACAATAAAACAGCAGTCACAACCTGTTGTGACTGCTGCCTCACAACCTGGGTACTGCACTTTACTTCCGGGGTTCTACACTTTTCTCTCGCGCAATGTTGGCATCTCTGAAATTTATACAAATGTAAATTCAGTAATTGTTGATGCACCTGGCAGGGCTTGACTTTGTGACAATCATGACCGGAACTAGGTGATGGGCTGGTCCATTTAGGGTAGAATTATTCATTACAATAAAAAAAAAATACAGAGAAAAAGAATGTGATGTGATTATTCCAAATTCTCAACGCCCCCCGAGTTTTAACGAAGCAATTGTTATGTTGAATGTAAGATACAGGATTAAAATGATGAATTGTATATCATTGTCCATCATATTATTTACAACTTACAGAATGAATTGTATATCATTGTCCATCTCATTAATAATCATTATTAACTGCACATTTTGTCGTCGTGTGACTCAAATGATTCAAACTGCACCTTGTTACCTTGCACTTTGCTTTTCTCCCCATAATTATTTATAAATGACACTGTTTTGTAGACTTGTCTATTATTTTTTTGTTTTTAAAGTTAATTCCCCTTCAACCATTGTCTTCACCTGTTGTTTTAGTGCTTCACCTGTGACACAGGTGCACACAGAAATATTTCACATCAACAAATTGTTAAAATTTAACATTTAATTTTGCTTGAAAATGTTGAATCCATCAAATGCAGCTCTGGCTATGACTTATATCAAAAAATGTTTAGACCTATATTAAGTGCAAGTAAGAGCATCGGCAGTTAATGTGATGTGATTATTCCAAATTCTCAACTCCCCGAGTTTTAAAGAAACTAATGTTATGTTGAATATAAGGTTAACCCTTAAAGCGCTGAATTAATTGTAAAAAAACATCGCAACCATTTTTTTTCAATTTGAAATCATCATAAATGTCTTAGTTTAGTCTTTCTGATTCATTTGAATACCTATGTTATGGGTCTACGGCTATCAGCAATATTTTTACTCCTACAGCGTGGGGATCGACTTTAGACGTCGGAATCTGACGTCAACAGAAGTCAGATTCTGATGACTAAAAAGAATATATATGATAATGCTTGGTCATCAAAATCTACAAATTTATCAGTTTTATGTACAACAATTATACTAGTTAAGCATCAACATGTTAACATTATTAATGGCAATTATTGGCTTTTCCACTAATTACACTAATCTGTAACCTTTCAAATGATGTAAATTGAAACATATATACAAAGTCTGTTTTACAATGACTGGAAGTATGATCTGCTTAGCTTTACATATTCAGTAATATAGAGGCTTCTCAAATTCTACTGTGTGTTTGCAAATCTATATATGTGTATATAATCTGTTGGATATGTATAAGGCATTAAGTGTCAGTAGTGTTCTTAGCAGATAAACCACCACTGATATCTATATCTAGCTTTCTAAGAATTCAGCCCTTCAACAATAACTGATTATTATTTGAAAGGTTAATTTTTTTTATTTCTCATCCAGTGCTCTCATTGATTAGACATTACACTGGGTTCGAATGGCTTTGCATGCACTGTTTTTGCTAACCTATTTTACAAACCTCCCTCTCACAGTTCAATGAAACCCAAAAGACCCCAGTGAATCGTACAGGCTTGAGGTCCACTTACACCTCCAGTATATTTGCATGTGTGACGCCGGGCTCTTCAAAGTCAGTATGCAAATCTGCAACCAAGGTATGTCTTTTGTAGCTTTAGGCTAGTCCAATTTGTGGATAGAGCCATTTAAAAAAATTATTTATCCCACTCAATTATCCCACTCAGCTCTGTAAACTCTCCATTATTAATAACTGGATTTGAATAACAATTAGGTTTTTTTCCCGACATTTAGTAAATTAAGATTCATCTCAGGGCATACTCAATACACCTCAACAGGATTTAAAGGTTGGAAAATGTTTGAAATTGAAACAAACCTAAATTTCTCTATAATAATGTAGACCGCATTTGTAAAGATCATTTTTGACCTGAAAAAAACAGTACACAATATTTCTGACTTTACATTTCTTGATGAACATCATTTTTGACTCTTGTAGTCTAATTAGTCGAATCTATAGTTGAAATCAGATAAAAAAAACTATTCTACACATTTTCTGGCATATTCAATTAAATAACTAGCTGGCCTAATAGATAGTTTTGATCTGACCAGAAACCACCGAGGTCACGTCAAGGCACTACGGTAAGTTTATCCACTTTTTCAAAGCCAGTTCTTGTGATTTTTATTTCTTTTTATAAATTTTTCAAGTTACAGTTTGGTTTCATCCTTTTATGAACTAAGATTTTTAAAGTCCAGAAATATTTCTTTTTAGCCAGATAAGATACAAACAAGTTATTTAAGATACAAACTATTTCACTAAAGATTCAAACTACTGCATCAATGTCTGGCCTCAATGAATCAGTCATGTGGTGTGCATGCATGATATGACAGGTAGCTACATGTAACATTACCATGGGGGGGGGGGGGAGAGATCACACCTAGGCTCACTTATGACAACAGAGACTGACTTCACAAAGTCAAGTTCCTGGTGAAGTTTATTATTTTAGACCATAGTATCTGATACAACGGAGGTTATTTTATGTTGCTTAACTTGTCGATGGTATCAAAAGTTTTTGTCAAAATGATTCAATGTTTATAAATTTGTATCGTCTACATGCCTAAAGAATAAGAATATTTATTGGGTGAGCCATTCAGCTTTTTATATTATGAACATAAACGGAGATGAGCAGATTTCTATATTGAACTATATTGTGCAATATTAAAAACAAATGATAGCAATTACATTTGTAGGTAATGG
This sequence comes from Flabesymbios commensalis, assembly GCA_964017125.1. NCBI lineage: Eukaryota > Metazoa > Annelida > Polychaeta > Terebellida > Flabelligeridae > Flabesymbios > Flabesymbios commensalis. The sequence goes on from OZ024912.1 coordinate 14,494,125, forward strand.
GTTGATTGGCGGAGTTAAATCTTCTTTTTATTTTTTGGGTCTACCACTGTGAATAAATATTTTAACCCTTTCTGTGCAAGGACCCAGAAAGAAGGGCTGCTTGGTTTACTGAATTAATATACTGTTTTGCCTTGACTGGCATGCCATTGTTAATTATATAAACAAGCATGTTTACTCTCCATAGCAGAGTTTTTTACAGCATGCCAATATAGAGCATCATGATACAATGCACTTCTGCTATTATTTATTTATTTAATTCATCATTGTGAATCGCTAGTTTTCCTTTATTCCAAACATGACTCTTGTGTTTTTTCAGATATTAAAAAATAGGAAATTTTAAATGCAATTTCACTAATTTAAAAAATGTTTTATCAATGATATTGTTGCAATCCTCATAAGATCGGGGGTGAAAAATCTTCCCGCCGTCGACGCTCCAGAAGTGAGCCTGCTGCACCTGTCACTTTGCGAACAGCTTCGCCATTATTTGGATAGTGAGTCTTTGCTACAAACATGTTATTTGTATGTTTTGTGCTGTCCTGTGGTGTTTCGTCTTTCTCCACTACTGCTGTCCCTATCCTACTTGCTGTAGCCTCGCTATCTGCACTTACACCATGTGCTGCTGTACAGATTCTACTTAACAAAGCCTGAAATATAATCACTGGTTGACAGATTGTGACAAAGGCCTGCATCAACTCAGCCACACATGAAGAAAGGCATTTTCTGTGAATAGCACACTATATATTTAACTAATTTTAATAACAAGAATATATTTGTGTGAATCTATTACATCAATAATGTGTCAGGTAAAATTGTTTTGTGCCATAGTGACTTAACACTTTATGTTGGGACAAAATTGCTCATCAAGTACATAAAGTTATCAGCTATGTATGCAATAAATTGAAAGATATGCCTGAATTCACCATTGCCATCTTCATCCACTACAAGCCGCGAATTGCTGTTGCAATTCTCGACTTGTAGTGGATGAAGATGATTTGATGTGGTTTAAAAATTATAGAAAATTGCCATGTATTGGTAAACCTGTTTAATGGAAATTTTTTTCGTTCTAAAACCCTTAGTTGTAGTGAAATTAAGTCTGTTTTCAAGGATGTAAAATGATGCTATAATGCATAGTGAGGTCTTAAAGGGTTAATGAGAAAATGCCTGTTTTTGCTCATGTGTGAGCCGAAGTTATTTCTGGCAGTAACTGTCTGTTGACCTGTTGATATATTTGAGTGACTTGGTGTCAGACCTGTGTAGATTGCACTAATAACATATTGATGGTTTGGGTGTTTGTTTGTTTCGCTTGTAGACTCACCGACGAGGAGGGGTCAGCCATTTAAGTTCACGGAAGGCCCTCGGCGAGAAAAACGGCCTTACTAGTGATTTTGAAAGCAGCCAAGCAACGATGAGCAACGCAAGTACATGCTCATCTGTTAGCTCTGTCGGCCCCTACCAGGACTTTGCCGTTAGTATTCACTCAACACATAGGCTTTCATAAAAAAATTTGCTGCTGTTATATAATACTGTTTATTTTTAGCTGCTTTAGAACTGTCTCTAACTGGTATTTTTGAATCTTCTGACATGCCTATGCTGCTCTGATTTACTTCTTTGCTGATAGTAACTAGCTTCTTCTTTGCAGTATTAGTCTTTTGCCTGGTGTAGAAATAAGGTCCAAATTGTGTAACACTCTGGCTAAAAAAAAAATAATGTTAAGAGCTAACATACTACAGTTTGTCACGAAAATAAATATTATCAGTGACAGCTAAACTATTCTACCTTTTCTGATTTAGTGAAACCAAGGTGATTTTCATCTATATTGGTATGTTATCACTTTTGGTTTATGTACATTGAGTTTACTAGTTGAAGTTAAATTCCAATAGTTCTAAAATCATTGCTGCTTTTGCTTTAGTAATTTTTAATCCTGCTAAAGCCACCCGATATTCTGCAGGAATTCATGATTCGATACAGATGAAAATATCGAGGATTCAATAAGTTTGGGACAATATCTAAATCGATATCAATTTTTTCTAGGCTTGGTTTTAGTATTGCCTTCAGCTAAATTTAACACCCTTGTTGCATTTATGACAAATTTAAAAATAAAATAAAAAATGGTTTAATTTATGTTTTGAACCTCTGCTTTATATGACACGTTATAAGATACATGGTGTATTTTGCAAAAAAAAAAATCAATTTCAAGGTGAAAAAAGTTGGAGTAGATCGCATTTGTCTAAATACCCGGTAGGTCCAAGTGTATTTTTTGTAGCTGGGCGTTAGCCCGGGCACATTATTGTCAGAGTCTGGTGGGGCATAAAGTGAAGTCATTTCATTCATAAAACTGCTAGATGGGTGAATTCCATTCATAAATCTGACCATTGGCCTTAGGTTTTGGGACCCTATCAATAGATAAGGATACTCATAGAGCTTCTTATATCCGTTTGATACAAAACAAGACTGTTCGATGTTGACGGTCCCTAAACTACTGGTAGTAGGCTAGTGCTCAAGTCTGTCCAAACAGAAATGTCAGTGGTTGATAAGCAAAAGCCCTTGTCCAGCATAATCAATCAGCTATGTTCTGATTGGGCGCAACTTATGCAAATTACAAGGCCCGGTAACAAGCATTATTCTGGGGAGAAGTGTTTGTATCCTGCTCAGTGATTAGCTAGCAATGACATCATTTAAAATGTGACACAATAGCTGACATCCATCTCCAAATATGGTAGGCCCTATTGGTCTCAAGGATTCCCCTCCTGGGACATATTGCATGCTGATTGGCCAGCAATGACATCATTTATAAAACATGACCCCTATAGCTTACCTAATCTCTGAGGTCAGAATTATCTGTACACAGGGTTTCCCCTAAAGCTCTACGCTTGCCGTAAAACCACAGACGATGTCCACTAGAGCCAGCGCTGGTTAAGTGTATACATACTGACCGCGCGCAATGTTCAACCCAGGTGAAGCTTGGTCAGCACGCTGTCTACTGCATGCACTGTGGCCACTTTCCACCAAACACGAGACATTGACCCAATGTTGGGCCACGACGTTTACGACGCTGGACCAACATTTGTGTGGTGAATAAGTGTGTCTGTTATATCGCCTGTCTGCTGAGTCAGGGTGCTGATTGTTCTGGAAATAGGTAGGGCTATCCAAAAGTGCGGCACTTTTCCAACAACATTTTTACAACTTTATTTATGTCTAATGCATTGTCTGTAAACTATTAATGATGATGAAAACCAAATTTGATATATCTGTACATTTAAAAAAGTGTACATGGTGAGTGAAGAATCTATAATAGATCGAGACATATGCATGATATGCCACGGAAGCTGACATTAATGGAAAGTTACCTTGTGAGGCCTATAACATACATGTATAACACGTGTTTCAATTCCAACCCAGCAAACACAAGACTTCCACCTAATACTGGACCAATGTTTGTCCATTGTCTACGAGGCTGGCCCAACATTGATCCAATAATGGGTGGATGTATCGTGTTTGCTGGGATCATTACAGGGTTGGTTTCAGTTTGTGGGATCCCATCCTGCAGTCTTCAGATGTAGGCCTATTCCTTCTCAGTGTGGAAACAACTAAGTGTGCCTCTCAGGATGCGGGATCCCCCCTTATCAGCAAGATACCCTCCTCAAATTAGGTCAATCAGAATGACACACCCTTATAATTGAACAATTTGTAGTATTTCAGAGTCCTCCCTTTGCCCCAGACAAATAAGGCCTTGGACCCTAGTTTTCTGCTAATCTTCCAAGGTTTGGTTATTGAGAAAACTGTAAATAGCTTTCATTCTATTAAAACTTGCTCTAACTATGTGCTTTATATGTTTTTGTTTTGTGTGTGCATTTTGTCTGACTAAAGAGGATTTTATTAAGTTAACAATTTGTTGTATAAGTGTTGAATAATTTATTTAATTTGTTATTTTATTTGAATCATAATTAAGCAGTAATTCGAAAATTAAAGCCTATAAATGGTGTTTGCTTGATGTACGCCGGCTCTGCTACTATCTTCTTATTGGAGAACTTTGTTTCTGTTTAAATTGTGGTGGTAATGTTTTTTTATTGGTCAGACATTTTTCCAAGGTGGCTTACCAAACATCTTGTGAACAAGGCAAGGGGTGGTCGATCGAAAAAATCACGAAACCCTAAAATATGTATCTCATCATTTTGATTGGCACCCTCCACCAAAAAATATGAAATGCCCCATATGTATACCCATTGACAGACAAATTTAAAGCGAAATCATGTGAAAGTCATTTAAAAACAGCACTTTATATTGCTGTATATTGAGCATATGAACTGCACACTTGAAAATTCATAGGTATGAGCAGGCCTCCCAGACCCCGGCAAACGAGAGACATCCAACTGTTGTTACCATTGTTGGTAACCACAGTTCTGTATGTTCTGTATTTTCCATATCACACGGGAAATAACAACGTTTGTTTTTTCTCACAAGATAATTTTGATAGGCTGACAGAACTGCCGCTGGTTATCATTGATAATCCAGGATGATAACGGCTGATACTGATGTATATCTCATGGACTGCAGGCCTCGTCAAATTGGGTGCCCGGGGCTACCAGTTGAGCTGGGGGGGCTACCACAACGGTAACAGCCAGAGCCCGGTGGGCTACCACTTCCAGTAGCAATGCCAACGTAATTACGACGTTGTGCACCGTGCCTCCGTTTATATAAGGAAAACAACACTTTGCTATTGGTTTGCTATTAGCGTTTTTTCTTGTCGAATGTTTCTGAAAATTATGTGGTATATTTTAAAGACTATATTCTTCACTTGCTCTAGTTTAAATCGATCTATCTCTGTCAGAACGTTCATATTTGTACACGATTCGACCATTGTTTATGTTGAGATTCCGTGAATTCCGAGTTCCGCCATCTTGTTTTTCACGGAAATTAACGATCAAACTCGGTTGCATAAATTAGGTTATTTCGAGAACGCCGTTGGTCAATATTTGCATGTCCTTTGACCTGTGTCAAGCAGACTACCTAATTATAATAATATCAGAGAGAAATTAAATTTGGAGCAGTAGAACTTAGAAGTATAAAATTCTATGAACGGGGAACTTTGATATCGCATCGCAGACGGGAAATAGACGCGGGGAGGGGTCACAAAACTAGCACAAGGCCACATCAAGGCGCGTCATACACGCACGTGTTGATCAGCAGAGAGCTGCTCGCTTATATGAATACATGTTATATGACGACGAAGTGTCTTTTCATACGGAACTGTACATATTCCTAATCGTAGGCTACGTTGCCCTCATTTTTGTATTACCAGGTGATGTGTAGGCCCACATAAAACTGCTTAGCGCTACAGTAATCAGTATGCAAAACCATATGAACTCTGCAAGGTACACTGAAGTACAACGCAGTATACATGTACGCATGTTCAGCTTTGTTTGTAAACACGTGGTCCCACGTGGACGTGGTCATTCAAAGACTGTCACTTAGGCCTACTGGTTGGGCCCTACTACATACATATAGCCTACCAGTAGGCTGAGTAGTAGTTTTATTGTGGGTTTTCCTGGCTGTCACCTCTCTCAACAAAATTGAACAACATATTTATATGCTGGCAGTGGCAAGTCAATTAACTTACCTATATTTTTTAAGACAACCCACACACAATATGTAGAATTATCATGTGATCATGGTGATAACAAGACATTTTTATTGAATTACGAGGAACAAACTTCTAAATGGACATGCTTATAAATCTAAATAATTAAATGCTTTGAAAAAATAAGGCTAGTCTACTATATACAATATAGCTATAGGCACTAAATAATTATACAAATTAGATTATAATATAAATAGGCCTACTGTAGGCCTTAGATAGTCATACGATATTAGACTCTTAGTCTACTAATCATGATACTTGAAATCCACCAGACCCCAACCAATCATGAGAGAGGGTGCCTCATACCCTCCACCTTAATATCCGACTACGAGAGTAACACTTTTATCTGGGCTACCGATAGCATTTGGGGCTACCAAACTTTTAATGTTGGTAGCCCAGCGGGCTACCAATCATTCTAGAAATTTGACGAGCCCTGGACTGCACAGGGTGTGAAAAGGAGTAGCATGCAATCCACGGCAGTATCAGTGTGATAACGGCTGGGACTGGTGTACATCTCATAGACTAGTATATACCATACCCGGCATAACCTGGATGCCTAACTCACTTTGTGGAAGACATGGTCACAGTGACCGCTATTTTATGAACACAGCAAGGTGTGTAAAAACAGCACTCGCATCGCATACAGAAAAACTCAAGTGCCATGATACTGAGACTTAAATGTTGTGCCTATTAAAACTAGGCCATTTTCAGCTGGCGAAATCTAGTGATCATATTAGAACTATTCCGTTTAAAAGAGGTCTTCGTGTCACAGCCTTGCAATATCATCAAGGTATAAATACCACAATTTGAAATCGTCATGTCTAATGTCTTGGTTAGCTCTTTTCGCTTCACTTGAATACCTATGTTGTGGGTCTACGGCCATCATAAATATTTTACTCTTTCAGTGCTGGGATCGCGCTGCAAAAATACATTTATTATCCTACAAATATGTAGTTCAAACAAGCACATGTTTCTGGCACATGGCCTGCCCTTTGATTGTTGCTCACATACTAGTAACTTCAAACCAAAGTAGCTAATTGGCATGTATTAATTAATTGTGTTTTTTTTTTGTTTACAGCGAGGTTTAAACCAGAATGCCAAAACCAAGAACTGTCGCAGCAGTGTCATGCCCAACGCCAACATCGCTTACTTTTAAACAATTAAGTAAAATGTGTTTCGAGAATAAGTGTCATTTTTATCTGGACGGATGCAATATCACTTCATGAGACGACCTCATCATTTTCCTAGATTCACCTGGATACCAAGTTCACCGCTATCTTTGCTGCAGGTGACAGAACAGTGTTTGGAGGAAAAAAACCTTTGTCTGAAATGAACTAGTTCTGAAAAATTTTACTGTCATCCAAACTGAGCAATAATGTACTGACTTCATTCATCTTAATTGAATCAATGAAAAACTTGTCCATTGTATGGATAACAAAATATTTTTAATTCCAGAATTTTTTTCTGGATCTCATTATTAATACAGGTATGTATTGTATACCTGTTTCAATAAATACTGATTTTTTATCTTATTATGATACAAGATATTATGATATATGACATAGCAAGCAAAATAGTTTTCATGTAGAAAAGAAGCAGTTATTGACAAAAGGGGTTTTTAAATACACCTATATGTACGTTTTATGGTATGTAATGTAGTTCATTTGTATCACATAATGTATATAAAGAATACACAACATCATAAAGTTTAATGTTTATTGTCACAATGTACATGTAGTCATAATGAAAATAAGTTTAGAAGACATGTGACTTGGCTGTGTCCTATTAAAACTTGTCTTTTCTACTTTATGTGGCAAGAGTGCTAGACCCATACGTAATACAGTTTCATACCTAAATAAAGTACCGCAGATCTTAATAAAATGGGTTATTGTAGATGCTTAGTTAAAGGTGTAGTCAACTGTCAAAATACGCGGGACAATGTGGTCTCCAGAATGCAACAGTGGCCCCTGGACATTCCACAATGACATATCACCCCACATCCACAGTTATGAGCCAAGATAATAATACTATATATGCGTTTCATACCCATCGCCGCATTAAGAGCAAGTTCCCAAATCATATAAACTCTCTATATTTGAGCGACATCTATGAGACAATAACTCACCATTTCTCTTATGTGGGCTTTGTGTTGTGACACAAAAGTTTATGTTACCATGGGGGTTTGGAAACAGTTGGCCTCCAGCATATTGACAGTAAAAGCTTTCCCAGCCAACACGGCACACTCACCAAATGTTGGTTTAATGTTGGCCAACGTCGCAGACGTTGGTCTAACATTAAAACAGCATTGGACCAATTTCTCATTGGAGTAGTATCTTGTAATCAGTTCAGTCGCTGATATTAATGCTGTCAAAGTGTACTCTATAGGCTAATGTAGGCCTACACTTGACCGTCCCACACATGCGCGTTTCAAAGCTGTATGAAGCTTCAACCCTCTGAAACCTGAATTTACCGTTGTCATCTTCATCCACCACAATCCACCTATTGCTGTCACAATTCTCTACTTGTAATAGATGAAGATGACTTTAAGTGGGTGGCAATTGAAAAAGAGATTGTTCTCACACTCTGCGCAGTGATTTTCACTATGAGACGTATATCGGTATTAGCCCATATCTGAACTGCAATCTATGGTAGTTATGTCATATGTGACTTTATCGTGTGAGAAAATACAAACATTGTTCATTTTTCGTGGGAAATGGGGAAATACAGCACAATGAATAAGGTGTTCGCCTAAAGGCTCATACCTTATTCATTAAACGAGTGCTGTATTTTCCCATACCGCACTCTAATGAGCATTGTTTGCATAACTTATTATTAAAAATGTTCCTTGAAAATAAATTTTCATTCTAAAACGCTCAGGTGTAAGAAATGAATTCATTCTTCTGAGATAAAAAAAATGCATTGTGAGGGCTTAAAGGGTTGAAACCCTGAAATATTTTCAGTTTGAAATCATCATAAATGTCTTAGTTAACTCTTTCTGTTCTTGAATTCATATGTTATGGGTCTACTACGATTGCACTTTTTTAATTCTTTCAGTGCGGGGATAGACTTTAAACGTTCTGATGGCTAAAGTCGGTTCCCGTACTGAAAGGTTTAAAGTAACACTTTTTGCATATCTTATCATTGTTGTGTGATTTTTTAGTTTGCTGTTAAATTTCATTAAGTGTTGCATATTTTCGTTGCTGCTTCAAAGACATTTAATCACACTGTTTTCACACACATATGATAATAAACATAAATTCCAGACTAGTTATTTTTGTTAATGCAAAGTATTGCAGGGCTGAGATGGATTGATATTCAAGAATTTAAAATTGTGATCCACAGAAGGCAAATGTCCATACAAAAATTCGCAGCATACAAGACTCGCTGACCTAATGTTCATTTAACAACATTAACCCTTACAACGCTGAAATATTTTTGTGGAAACCATGGGAGACCAAAGGGTTTTTTCAATTTGAAAACATCATAATTGTCTTAGTTATCCTTTTCTGATTCATGTGAATACCTAAGTTATGGGTCTACAGCTATTATAAATGTTTAATTCTTTCAGACCGTCTTTAGACGTCAAATTCTGATGCATGAAGACGTTAGACTCTGACGTCTAAAGACGGTCCCTGCACTGAAAGGGGTTAATGTTGTTCAGGTGTGTGTGATGACAGCTCAACACTTGGCCAACGTTTTGTGTTTTTTTGTGTACAAAATGACGCCACATTGTGTGGATGGCTACATTCCCTTCTGTGGGAGGCTGGCACCCACAAGATGTGGGTGTTCATATCATTTTCCACTTTTAAGACACTCTCCTCATAATACATACACAAACAAATAAAGAGAAAACATCCACATCATTTATCATGTCATGCCTGTATATAATCATCCCTGTAAATAGTCTATCGTCTTGTATATAGCATCGCAATGTATGTGATAATGAGATATTTTAATTTTCCTGGTGAAATGTAAAGCTTATGACAGGTATCAGAGGTGGTATGTGTTAACCCTTGAAGTTCTATACACGACTATTCGTCTCCTTAGATATGAAAGGGTGTATCTGCCACTTTGTAAAGTGGCAGATACACCCTTTCATATCTAAGGAGACGTATTGTCATTTTTAATCCATTTTATGAGCTGATTAAGTCAAGAAATAAGTGTTGAACATCAAGATTTGCAAATATTTGGTCAAAATTAAAACAAATGTGGTAATTCTCACCACTTCTAGTTGTGGTTAGTGGTAGCAAGACATAACTCCTAGTGGGTAAAAATTAAATACTATAATTCAACGCTTATAGGGTTAAAAATGATTGTCTACCATTTTCTGTACAAGCTTTTTACGTAGGATTTGATATGTAAAGTACTTTTAATCAATGGCAATATTTATTTTTCAGCTTCTTCCTGTCTATTTGATAGATATAAATAGACAGCGTAATTGATGTAAGTGGGTTTAAGAATTAAAAATGATGTTGTGAAATGATTGTAATAATATGAAAATAACTGGCACCTGACCATTTTTAGACTAACTGTATGTGATAAGCGTACTGTTCACGTTTATATTGCAGTCAGTGACAATAATTGTTGTAGAATTCTATTGTAAAATATTGCTTCATCTTTGATGTAAAAAATAACTTGAAATAGAATGTGTGCGATGCTAACCGTCCTTCACTTATTTAATCACTTAATATGCAATGAATGTTTGTAGAATATATCAAATACCAGAATGATGTTATCAGCACTCTTCATTACTTGTTAACGCTTAAATCACCATGTCTTTTTTTAATTTTCACCCACTAAGTTGTGTCTCGATGCGCAATCCACAACTACAGTGCGTAAAAATTAATCATTAGTGCTCATAAAAAAAGTTGGGAACTGATGACAGTCGTGATTGGCCGTCAAAAGGTTAACTGTTTTAATCCTTTGTTATAATCAATTATTCTTTACAAGTTGATTGAATGTTAGCCAAATTTTAGTCCGCTGTGGTCTGACCGATTGAGTCAATGTATAACAGCTGAGCTTGCTTATTATCAAAACATTTATTGTGAACAAACTAGTTCACATTATTATGTCTTGTTGCACCATTTCATTGATATATGTATCAAAATATGCCAAAGTCAAGATGCTGAGTGCTATTTCTAGCATGTCTCTTAAAATTAAGGCTGATAGTTGAGTTCATGTAGTGAGCTTAGCTCATGACTTATTTTTTAATATCTCTATCAAGGGGCCATAAAATTTAAAAGTAAGTCTTGAATTAAACAATTTTACAGGTAGTAAGTTTGTACCTGTATTTGCATCAAAACTGTCCTGCTTGATTCATACATATCAGTTTTCAGCAATGTTTTAAACTAAATAAAACGCCACTCATTTTGGTATAGGTAATCATTTGACTGAAATACTTTTATATAAACTATGGAGACCAGAGGGTTATTTTCAATTTGAAATCATCATAAATGTTGTCTTGATTAGCTCTTTCCGCTTCATTTGAAAACCTATGTTATGGGTCTACGGCCATTATAAATATTGTATCTATTTCCGCGCGGTGACCGTCTTTATACGTCAGATACAAACGTCTAAAGACGGTCCCCGTGCTGAAAGGGTCAAGTGGTTTGCCTGGAAAATAAGAAGAATAATGTATTGATAAATTTGATTGTTTGCCAACTTGCTATTTATTAAACTGCAACATTGTACTTCTAAAAAAAATTCAAAATCTAATTTGCAAAAATCATTGTTGTATGTTACTAATAGTCAATTAACATCAAAAAAATGTAATCAACTGAATATATGTATATGCTGTAATATTGCTCAACTGTTTTCACTGTAAGTTAGCATTCCTCAAATGATTGCCAGCTTTAAAAGAATGGAAAAACATCTTGTATTCAAAAAGTAAACCATTGACTACAAAAACTGATTTTTTATTTGATCAATTTAAGCCAATATTTTTGTGACAAACCTGTTTTTGAATGACGAAAACGTCACCAACACTAAAAGGGCTTAAGAGTTTACAGAATTGTTGTGAAGACCATAATGTTATTTTAAAATATAAATTGATCAGAATCTCATTTTATGTTTAACTGGTAGGATATGATATTTTCTACATAATTCAATTTATTATGAATCATTTGCTGCCTAAATTTTAAAGTAAAGAGTTGTTTCTTTATGTAACAAATTAACTTGTGTATGACCCTTTGAAGGTGTGAAATGTTCGTTTACTGTTTTTCAGTACCAAAGGTTACTACAGTTTTAATTTATAAATACTCTATTCCTCAACCAAGAAAATGACACTGAAAATAATTGTTTTTCAAAGATGTTCAGTTCATCAAATAATAAAATAACTGATATGTCATTTGTCCATAAATAAACATATTTTTTTGTCATTTGAAGCTAAAAATTGTGTCACCAATTCTAGCTTTAAATGACTAAAAATAAAAATTCAATAGGGCTTGGGTTAAATTGCTGAAGTACATGTATAATGTGAATCCTTGGAATATTATTTAGACGTTTCAAAATAAATCTTTTTCATCGATTTGAATAAATGATTTTAGCCGGCAATTACAAATTTTAAAAGAGGAATAGAAATATATAACTATTACCAAAATGGTTAATATTACTAAAAAAAGAAATAAATTATGATGAAAATGTTGTATTCCTGGTGATTTCACACATATTTGATGTTTGAAAACAGCTATTTAAAGTGTTAATAATCACCTATGATATACATTGTAGTCTGATGTGACTCTGGAGTGTAACTGCTCCGTCATTGCCGTTGCATAAACATGTCTACTATCGACAAATAAAAAAGATTGGTCAGATTGTCTCGTATGTTTCAAAATAAACACTTTTTTATTAGCTGTAATTTGTTACCCTTAACAGAAATGTTCACCCACTTTAATTTGCAGTTCGCTACAACATCAAATGGAACTGAGTTTGATTTGACATTTCAGTGAGAATTTTACTGATCTGAAAGCATTTTAATGTAAAAATGCCTTGTTTCAAGCCATGTCTGGTGATTAGGTGCTGTTGGTAGGACGTAGATTTGAATAAATGCTTGTTTTGCTGTAACTTATGTTATACACTCGGCCAGTGTAAAAATAAATATGAATACATAAAGTGTTTGTTTTGTCATTATTTATCTGTTTCACATAGATAAATTTGTCCCCCACCCTTTCATAATTTTTTAAATTGTCCAATAAAATTATGCTACCCCCTCTTTCGTGACTGCTTACAATGAAATATTTGACCACATTCCACTGTTTTCACTTAGCAAGAAGAATGCTGTACTAGATCTAATTCTGAGCTAAATTATAAAAACGGCCAAAAGTTGTCAACGCAATGTTGCAAATTGCGGAAGGGTTACGGGATCCAAAACATCACCCAGATACTTGAACTTTTTGAAGCAGCTAAAGAAAACTACGGAGATGAATGATTTGAGTTTTAGTTTTTAGATACCGGTACGTCGGGGCACCCAATGAGTGCCCAAAAGGCGGCAAGATTTATCATGCAGGGTGGAAAAAATGTTAAGGATTGTCATCCACATTTTTTGACAAAGTTAATACCTAGTGAGCACATATCAGGCGGATGACAAATACAATTTTGCTTTATTTTGATGTTAGAGCAAAAACAAAATAGCCGCCATTGCAAAAAGTTATGTATTTTCGTATGTTTGCTAACCATTGAAAATACGACCTCATAATGACCTTTTCTATTTTAAATTACATTAGTATTGACCTATAATCTGTACAGATGATAATAAAGTGCAAAATATAATATTTTGAAAATTTGCAAACTCTACCCTTTGCGAAAAGTTACTAGATTTGCGAATATTCAAACACACACAAAATATCAGATCTACATTATGTCTTTTCTGACTAACTGCCACGCAAAATCCCTTGCTGGCATCAATACTATAATCTTAGTTGTCCAATTGTAACCATCGGTGACCTTATTATATGACCTTCAAACACCAAACCAAAGAAAAATGACCGGAAGTTGTCGTAGTGAAAATAAGTTGCATGTGATTTCTCGTTTCTGACCAGCTTTGGGCGTGGAATCCATTTCTGGTATCACTAATTTCATTCCAGGTTTCAGTGACCTTACAAACCTTATTCTATGACATGCAACCTCAGTATGAAAGTCAGAAATGATCAAAAGCGGTCACAGGGAATACACAATTTTTTCATAAGTAGTCCAATAATTGTGTGATATATGGTTTCTGACTAACTTTGTCACACTGAACAAATTTCTGTTATCAATAATATCATTTTAGGCATCAGGTATTTATAAAAATAAGCTGTCATGTGTCTTTTTAGATGAATTTGGTGACTGTGAACAGGTACGGGTCCAGACGTTTATAAATGGCCGCCCATTTAAAAACAACTTTGTGCTTATAAGCAGTTGCAGCGCACTTCCGGCGAGTGTTTATATACACCCAGGCGTTTATAAACGGTCGGCCTTGTTCACTTGTACACTGCCGTGCAAAGCCAAAAGGCAGTATCTGCTTACTTGTTAAATGAGCATATACTGCATTTTGTCTTTTCACGGCGGAAAAGCAAAGGCACCAGCTCCATAAAATTACGAATTACAGTGCATAACTTCATAGGAATTTGCAATAAGAAGAAGCAGTTTAGTTAACTATATATTTAGTCATTTTTGAAGGGTGATTTTCCGCAGAACTCACCTAGGAAGTGAGATGAATGACTGAGCTCCTGGATTGTATCTCAGATTTGTGCACTAAATCGTGTCTACAAAATAGTTGAGACATAGAAAATGCAAATTACGCGTACAATTTGACCATTACTATATCTACCACCTCATGGTATTAGCAGATTGTACCGGCAACATATACATTTTTTAGCAATGGGTTAGTGGTCATAAAATTTATTTTTCGCGATTTTTACCAATTAAAACATCGTATTTCACAGATTCTTCTTTCCACGTTCACTACTAAGTAGTGTTGTGTCAATTTATACATTTTACCAAATCTGATATAATTAAGAGAAAATACCTGATATTATGGAATAAAATATACAGTTAGCCAGTCATATTGGCCGACTGCTTATAAACCCCCGGGTGTTTATAAACACTCTCCGGAAGTACGCTGCGAGTGCTTATAAACGCACGGCCGTTTTTAAGTGGGCGACCATTTATAAACGGCTGGACCCGTACCTGGTTAATCTATTTGTGGACATAAAATATAATTGGAGTCCTCAGGATCTAAAATCTCAAAATGGGCATACATAGAAAATATGAATGCAATCGTTTCTTATAGTTTCATACCTGGGGAATGCAATACCAAGGCACTTTATCTACTAAAACTAGATAACATGATAACGATTTGTTCACTCATTTAGTTGCATGTAGCCTATGTGTACCATCATCACGTTCCCTCGTATCGTGTTCCCCGTTGAGTTGCGACTCTGGGACAGCATTAAACCAACATTGATTCAACTGTGTGTTTTTCTGAAGTGTTCCCAGCAGGTTAATTAAAATTTAAATGTTCTTTGCATAACGTGTTGGTCAAGACCTATGCTTGTGCAAACAAAAATGAAGTTTATTCTTCAATGGCAAGGTGGTCTGCATAACCATGACATAATGTTCCGTTATTGTAATATATTAGACGAGAAGTATAGTCAATGTGGAGGCAACATATGCAATTGTAGACTAGTTGAGCAGAAACAAATCTTCCAAATTACACATAACCAAAAAGTTACAGGTATTTCCCATTGATGAATGGTTACATATGTATTGATATGAGAAACGACATTCTTCACGCCAACATAATGAATACTGGTTTAAGGCAATATCTATTCACTTTGAGGGTACTGAGAAGGTTTTTAGCGGTATCACTTTTTTGACCACCTTGGCAGCTCACTAGGGAGTCGTTGCATGCTGTGTGGCGTTGTACTAATTAACTAGTCCACAACAACCATCCAACAGAAGATGAACCATACTCTTTGGGTGAATTGTGAGTACGGTACGTTGTTGATCCTCTCAAAGTCGCAGCTCTCGCATCAGAGAGCCTTCACTTGAATGATAGTATAAATCTTTACCAAACACCAGTGCGGATTTCAAAAAGGTAAAAACACCACAGATCAAAATATTTTGGTTTGGTTGGAGACGTATATCCGTCATATCAAGGTTTTGTATGTATAGTATTGCAGGCTCAGCTTCAACTTGCGAGCCTGAAATGAGTGTTCGTCGGTCTTCACCTTAAAACTTTCAATAGGAGAGGTTCTACATACCAATGAGCACAATCTCAAACCTTGGGTGGCGATCAAAACCCATAGGCTCCCTACATCCAGGTACAATCGTCTCGCCGATCCATGCACAATACCGTACCATGCCCGTAATCCATTTTGGATCTGATTTATGACTAGTAGGGTTGTTTTGTCACCACCCCAGTCCTTGCTGGATATAAATTACAACAGATATAATGATTTCTATACTTCTCTCAATAATATATGTAATGTGCGGTATACAATTGAACTTACCTCCGAAAAAAATACTGAGGACTTGACTTTTTAATCAACAGGGAGTGGTTGTCCATATGGTTTGAGATTATGTGATTATGCTCAGTGTGTAAGCTATTTCTCTCAGATAAATGTACACCCAGCGTTTTTTGAGGAAGAGTATACTTTCACAAGTAACTACTTGCAGGTCTGTTCATGTTGCTGGATAACAAATACATAGTCATCTACATGATTTATAGCGCATTTTCGATGCCTGCTGGTAAAGCCTTGACTTGTTAACTTTTATTGTAAATATATTTTGCGACACAATGCTCCCTTGTCGACACCTTCATCTTGCGAATATAGTGTTATTTAATCTGAATTTACATTTCCTCCCCTTTTAAAAAACTATTTGTGGCCTTTCGTGAATCAAGAAATATTCCAACTGTGAGCTGATTTTATTACAAAACCTTCACAAATATACGTCTTCAACATGTTGTGATTGACCTTTTATCAACCCGCAGTAGCATTTAATAATGATTTATACTGAGACCATATCAAGGAAGGTTTCTTGGAATCCGCTGAAGGAGTATGGCCGGACTCATGCATACGCTTGGATGGTTGTTGTAGACTAATTGAATATGTACCATGCCATGCAGCATGCAACAGACGTAGGCATCAAAATTCTTATTACCCACTGGAAGCGCTGCCGGAAAATATAACCAGTGTTGGTTTAATTCTGTCCAAGCGTCGCAACTGAACGGCTCCAGCAAGCACAATGAGGGATAATGTGATGATGGTACGTAGGCTAGGCCCCTACATGCCTCTAAAGGAGCGAGCATATTGTGAGCGACAGCTTATCAAGATTTATTCAATAAAATACTATTGCATGGTATTGTATTCCAAACATTTGAAACCATATGAAACCAGTGTTCCATCTGGGATTCAAAAGGGGCACCTAAGCCACCTATCATTGGGGGCACATGTCATGCCCGCCGGGTACCTACTTAGACATTTCCAGTACCCCCCGCAAGTTAAAATTATAATCACCACCTAGAAGTTAATCAGTTACTTTTGTTAACATCGCCAGTGACGACCACTGTGAACACACATCTATTCCATTAGGCTTTAGTTACATCATAGGTGTGAATGCCAAGTAGGCTATAATCGTTATGAAGGTGTTTAATCATCACAATGACCAGGGTGGGTTTGAGCTGGACGTGACAATAGTTGAAAGGGACATGGTGCCTTTTCAATAGACGATGGGCAACATGGCGCTCATGAAGGGAAACATGACGCTCATGAAGGGCAGCATGGCGCAGCGCCATGTTAGAAATGGCTAGATGAAACACTGAGAAACGATTGTATTCATATTTTCATTCTATCCACTAGCCAAGTTTAAATTTTATCTGGATCAAGTTTGGATTTGAAAGATCCTGAGGACTCCCATTGTAGCCTACTATTTATACCCTCAAATAGATTCACAGTCACCAAATTCACTTAAAATGACACGTACATTACATCTAATGTTTATCGGATAATTGATGCCTAGAAATGGCTAGAATAACATTATTGATACTAGCGCTACAAAGATGGTCACATGACATGTAACTTTTGAGGATGCACATGGGTCCTGGAAATTATGCATTCTTCCCAGCTCAATTTTTACCCAATTTTTGGCCTCGCTATTCGCTTTTTAAAAGGGAAAAACGATGTAAATATAGATAAAAATAGATATTAATTTTTAGGTTCGTTCTTCACACTATTTATAAGCTGAAATCTTCGATGTTCGGACCCTAAGAACAGGCGATTCGCCATTCGTTTTATTCATTTTTTAACCCGTGTGCACCCTCACTATTGAACTACTAGTAGTAAAAATTGTATTTCACTATAACCGATTGTTTTGATCTTTATGTGGCTTATAATTGTAACTTGAGGTCCAGAATTTTGGATGTTAGCTGTTTTTTGGCCAAACGCGACATAGGATGCATGGGGAATTTTATGAGAGCGATATATGACTATTTGGGGATACTCAGGCAAATTTTCAGCTCTGACACCCAAATTTCTACCCCACACTTAAAAATGCTCAAAGGTGCCAGTCTGGCATGCTTGCTCATATCAATCAAGACATATCATGCATCAATAATCTGGAAAAAAGTTTGTATAGGCCTATATCCATTTGCAAGGTTCCACCCCCGGCGACCTGACTATAGAAAAGTTGTTATGGCTGAAAATGGCCGCCATTTTGTTTGTGCAGTATTTCTGTAATAAACGATTTATTTTTTTGTCATCCACTTGAAATGTGTTTAGTATAGGTAGTAGATAATGGCTGATGTGATTACCAACCCCTAACATTCCGTCCACCCTGCATTGCTTATTTCGCCCCTTTCGAGATTTTGCCACCTTACTAATAGAAAAGAAAATAAACATGTTTCTAGACAACGGACTGAACACAATGTTTTGTCGTCTTATCCCTAATATTAATCATATATTAATCATAATTTTTATATCTTTAAGGAATTGTGATAAAATATTTAAATGCAGCACGTTGACACACATCTTTCCTAATAGATAGGGCGGGGGCCTTAGGGTAGTGGTTAGCACCGCTGCCTTTCACGCCAGAGCTCGGGGTTCGGCTCCCGGTCTCGGCGGTTTGAAAGAAACAAAAAATGTTTCTTCCCCATCCACGTGTGAAAGTCAGTATTGCGGGGAGCCTCTGTGACCGAGAGGTAGCGTGCTCGGTCTCAGACCGCCATGGCTCAAATTTCGAATCTTGTGTCTGGAGGACAGTGTCATCTCAATCATCTCACCATCCTCAGGAGGTTCTCCTGGCCCAGTTTAGCCTATATGTGTACAAAGGTGGCCTAAAGCCCGATTCATTTCATTTCCTAATAGATAATGTACCTTACACTGTCGCCATACCGTAGGAGGCTGCGCAAGTTGTGTCTCAGAATGACAGCCATCTGAAGCAGTTCACTTCATCACAGATCCACTGTACAGAAAGTCAGGTATCACAGACTAATTATGCTCCACATCCCTTTTCTTATTATATGTTCAGTTAATCAGTTAAATTATTAATGTTTAATTAAGATTGTCAAGTGAATATTCTGCTAAGTTTGTTCATTTTTTCACATGAAAAAAAACATCATGATTCAGAGGAAAAGGGACCATAAATGCCCCCATGATGCACATTTTCGGGTAGGGGGTGGGAAAGCATGACCCTAGAAACCTAGATAAGGTTCTTTAAAGAATGCATGTCAAGCTTTCTCATCCCCAAAATTACAAGAAGTCCTCCCCAAGCCCCTTGAGTCAGCGGGAATCCTTCAACCTTCTTGTCTCTCAATTGGTGCTAAATATTGGTTAAATAAACTAAAAGGCACATTAAATGGAATTTGTGGACACACAGTTATCTAGGAATAAAAAAATGGCACATATTAGCCAATAGATGTGAAAAACCAAGATTCTTTTTCATAACGAAAAACACGGTGATTATCTTGGTTTTTGTGTGTGAAATATAGATCGCAAGAATTTCTAAACCCACAATCACATATAGAAACAATAAATTACACATCTAGGCGGTAAATGAAAATTATTTTTCATTAATGGGAACAACGTCGACCATCTTGAATTAACGGTAACATATAGATCAAAATATTGCAAAAACTCATGAAATTGATTTTTCGAACCAACACCACCTAAAAACAATAAATTATATATAGTATACCCTATAGTGCTCATTTTATATAGGAGTATGTGCAAATCTGGCAAGGATCCTGAAATTTTGCACACATGTCGTCTAACTTATGTAGAACAAGATTTGATGTAGGGGCGATGTTTCATTTTTTCTCCTTGGTATGCTTATTTGCATAAATCCAAAATGGCCGCCGTGGGCCATCTTGAATTTTTAACTTTTGTAAAATTAACCCTAGAGCCTCATGTAATACCTCATTTTTGACTAATTTGAGTACACTAAATTCATTGGAATGATTCAAGGTCATCTAGGGGTCAAAAACAAGATGGCTGCCGCTGGTTATCTTGAATTTATGGTAATATAGAAGTGCTTTGCTCCTCCATATTTTCATCAACTCTTCCGTCGGGACGACGGGAATAAATAACTCCTTTTAATTTATTCTTCTGTTCATTCTCTCTTTATTGTAGTCTAGACATTCAATAGTGCACTCAATCCCCAAGTGGAGTACGACGACCTAACGCCATGCGGCTTGGCCCTGCAGTCGAGACGCAGCGTCAGTTCGACTCAGTGCCTGCGAGATAAGTGACACGCGCTCGGTTGGTCGCGCGCTCGGTTGGCGGCAGAGGCTGTTCAAAGCGAGGCTGCGCGGGCACGGCCACTCGTCAGAGGTCGTAAACCCGAGCAGTCTCAAACGGATGAGACACTATCCCCACATTACCCCCAGGTTAAGTGGAAACGTATGAACCAAACCAACTTGTGGGTACAGCGTTGGTTCGTCATTCCGTTTGGGAAAATGCACAAAACCAAAATACAGTAACCAAACAGTAAAACAGTCAGGTGTGAAAATACAGCGTGGGTGGTTAGTAAACGTCGCAGGCGCAGCATAGTGAATTAAAATTTAATGATTATATCCTAGTTCCCATCCTCTGAACACCATTGTTCCAATCCTCTTAACACCATTGCTCCAATCCTCTTAACACCATTGTTTTTAAAGTTAGGTATTATTTTAATTATTCCAGGCCTGGCGAATTCATATTTACAAATTATGATTATTACGGTTCGCGTAGTTGGTCCCCCGTGGATGTCGTTAGGCGTCACTAAGGCGTGGACCATCTGCACGATTCGTGCAGGAGTGTGGATTTTTCGTCCAACTCTAGTCTGTTTTACGGTTGCGTCCGATACAATTTTGTCGCCATCGGCGATGTTCGAATTATTTCTATCATTCGATGTTTTAGTCGTGTCGGTTGTATCAGGGGTTTCACCCCGTAAGTGTAAGGGTACACGTTAGCGCGGGAAACGGCGGGAATGCGGCGCTACATAAGGTGTGAATTGTTTAGGCAAATTTACTCTGTGCAGGCTTGATGCTGTGGAGTAGTGGCCAGATTCTTACCAATTTTAGTCGCTGCAGACTGTGTCTGTTTATTCCCTGTCGATTTAACTCTTGTCCTGTCGGAATTCTGAGTGAGAGTCCTACTGGATTTTATTTGGTCCTTCGGGATTCCTATTGACGATTTCAGTAGTCTTCGAATTCGTCGTTTCTTGTTGCGTTTTACGCTGTGTCGCTGTACCTGTTTCAGACTCACACTCGAAGTGTGCAGGTTTAACTCGGTCAAAGGAGACCGTTTCCACCTTGCCTTTTATCATGATTTTTATGACTCTGACGATTCTTACGATGACCTTATTTGGGCCGTCGTAAGGGGCGGTCAGAGGCGGTGCAATTGCGATTTATCGCAAAAATACATGTGAGCATGTGTCAATTTTCTTATATAGGAAAATGTTTCTCTGAGGTGTGTCGCGCGGTGGGCACAAACGGAGACGCGACATGGCTACGCGTAGCTTGTCAGAATAGCTATGTAGGTCTGTATGTGCGTCGACAGTGTACTTCTGCGTAAATTCACCTGGTAGTCTGAGTGTTGTACCCTAAATCTTTTCGGCAGCTGACCTACCCAATAACTCTTTAACGGCGGAACGAGCACCTAGTAATACAGCAGGTACTGTTGTCGTCCATGGATTCAGTGACTCGTGTGCCATAATGGCTGCTTTTAGCTGACGGTAGAAACGCTCGACCATGCCATTCGATTGGGGGTGGTAGCTCGTGGTGCGATTTCTTACTATCCCAAATTGGTTGCATCCCATAATTTTGATTCGAACTGGGCGCCTCTATCCATTGTGATAGTGGCGGGAGTCCCAAAGCGTGCTATCCACCCACTGAAGAAAGCATCGGCGACCGTTTTAGCTCGAATATCCACTAACGGTATGGCTTCCAGCCAACGTGTGAAACGATCAACACAAGTCAGTAGATATCTGAAACCGTCGGAGTAAGGTGGGGGTCCGACTATATCGATATGTACGTGGTCAAATCTCTCGGTAGGTTCGGCGAATTTGCCTAAAACTGGCTTATTATAGCGAGAAATTTTGGCGGTCTGGCACCCTTTGCAAGAACGGCACCATTTAGTGATATCTATGTTCATTCCGTGCCAGACGAACCTTGTATTGATCTGCGGCTTTATAGCCCTATGCGATGGATGACCTAATCCATGTAAAGTCGAGAAAACCTGTTTTCAAAATTTTGCTGTAATATCCGGCCGAATGTGTCCTGCTCACACATCGCACCAAATTAAATTGTTATCAAATTTGAGTAATTGAAAATTCATTGTAGACGACGCTGAAGGTTGCAACCGCGTAAATTCTGTGTCCAAGGCCTGATCTGTGATGATGGTACGTAGGCTAGACCCTACATGCCTCTAAAGGAGCGAACATATTGTGAGTGACAGATTATCAAGATTTAATCAATAAAATACTATCGCATGGTATTGTATTCCAAACATTTGAAACCATATAAAACCAGTGTTCCATCTAGGATTCCAAAGGGGCACGTACTTTAATGGATGACAAGGTAGCTGGTATGGCTAAACCGGTTCTCATGTCTCTCAGACAACGACTTTTTAAGTCCACCAGTAGGCTGTATTGTATAAGAAAATCTGCTCCTATAATTGGTTGTTTAATGTCCGCTACTATGAATGTCCAAGCGTAATCTCGTTTGAGACCAACGTCGACGACGCGTCTACTAGTATCGTAGGTATTGATAGTAGTGTTATTAGCTGCAACTAGGGGCAGACAGGTAGCCAGTGGCGGATCCAGAAGGGGGCGCAGCCGGCGCGCACCCCCCCCCCCCGTTCAGGGTCCCAAAAACAAAAAAACGACCATATTTCGGCCGAAATATCGTCTAGTATGCGTCATTGAGGCCTCAGATTTCAAAATTTTCCCTGGACCCCTCTAGAGCATATAAGTGCCAGCTGTGGTGTCTAGAAATTCTTGCAAAAAATCGGCGCTCCCATCCCACCACGCCCCCCCCCCCCGTCTGGCGATTGCTGGATCCGCCACATGTAGCGTCTGAAGTCCTGTTAGCGCAAAACTCCTGTTAGCGTAAAACGCTGCTGCGCCCGTGTTAATTAGATATTTGCACTTATTGTCTTTGTCTGCGATGTATAATAACTGGGAAGGGGAGCTTCTGCAGAGCCATGTCGCACCTCGGTTATTTCGCCAGATGCAAGAGTGGCTACCTTGCTCTGGCCGACAAGTTTATAAAAAACACGCAAGGTTCTCTGCACGTGCGTGCTTTGTCACCGAATGTTTGGTGATAATAGCAGATAGGTGCATCAGCTGTGTCAATCGGTTGAACAGCATTATTTTGCTGTGTATGCGGCGGCGGTGCGTTAGGACGACCATCTTGTTTAGTGTTCATAAAAACACCTTGTCAATTAACATTTTGCTTATTAGGCACAAACGGTTTGGCATGTACATTAGGTACGAACGGTGTCTTGGTGGCACGATTCTCGGCTAGTTGTGAACGTCTGTAGGTCTTCTTCTTTGCTGCTGTGGCTGTGGCTGTTTCTAATTTTTCAAGCCTGCGAGACAGGTCTTTCAACAGTCCAACTAACTTCCTGCTCTCGCTGACTTGTATTTCAGCAACCCCCGGCTTAGCTTCGTTTTCTGCAGCGACGGCACGGTCGGCTAACATAGCCAAACTTTCTAAAGACGCACTGTCTGGCTGTGTAGCTAAATGAGCCCGTATTGAGGTGGGCATCTTTCGAATGAAGGCCTGAGGGATGACTGGTCTTCCTACCACTGCTTTAGTTCCGAGCCCAGCTGTCTTCTGTAGCCGTCTGAGGAATCTAGAGGGTATGTCAGATCCCATTTTCTCTCCTGAAATCACTTGATTGACTCTCTCTGGTGTAGTCAAACCTCTTCGTTCGATCAAAATGTCCTTTAAATTCTCATATTTGTGTGTGAGGAAAGGCTGAAGTAACACGTCTTTGACATCAGACGCTACCTCGCCAGAGAGCGCAGCACAAGTTCATCTATAGCATTCGTCATCGTCCATAATCTGATCTAAATCGAATTGTGTTTCAATAAACTACAACTCCACGTCTGTTGAGTAAAAAGTGGCGATTTTAAACTTTGGGAGATTTGTTGATCGCCGTTATGGCTGACGTCGAACTGGCGAAGGGCTTCTTGAGGATTCACTCCTTGAAAAATCTCTCCAACGTCTGTTGCGTGCAATCTGTAAAAAGTCTGCTTTGAGCCTTCTAAACTCTGCGTCAGTGTTCTCATCGCTCACAGGAAAATATGAGTCTTTTGACGAGCCCCTTGTCCATCGAGGGGTGATGACACGAAACCTTAGCTGGTTCCTTCGGTAGTGATTTTAAAATGTTTGTTTATTGAAATTATTTAAAAAGTGAAACGTTTGAGTTTGCTGGCATATTGGCTACTATGCATTACTCAAACGGTTGTTGAAATGGTATGCATTTAAAACATACCAACTATTTTGGTCGTCGCACTCTGCGTGGAGAACAGTTGTCTAGTTTGAGAGAAAGTCTAGATGTGTGATGAATCTATGTATGAGAATTGTCCATGTTAGGTCGCAGGTTGTAGAGTACAGCCTGTACAGGGATTGCTGAAATATCTGAAAAATCTCTATGCAGAGATTGTGCGTGGTAGGGGTCATGCTATTTCATTTACCATATGAATTATTTATTGTGATGATTGTAGGTCGTGAACTGTATGCAAAAATGCCAGAATAAATGCTAAAATGCTATTCTAAGCTATAAGATAATAGTATTTAATAATTCGACCTGGAAAAAATTTCCACATAAGTCGAAAAACACACAGTAGGCTATAACAAAATAATCACCATAGCGCAACTGTCAAGTCGTAAATTCGGAGTAAATAAGCAACAATTAGATCTAATTGCTGCCCATCATGAGAAAATTTCGTTCTCGTGACGATAGGCTGAGTGCGACTGTAATATTCATCTACAGTTCGACTTAATTTTTAGAATTATTTCTTGTAAATCTTGACTGACAGTAGTCTGTAAGGACTGCATAGTATTAATTTTATTGACGAATATTTCCAATAATGAACATCCCTTTTTTTAAAAAAAATGTTCACCATGAGAATTATTTTTAGTGACGTCAAATTCGGTCGCTCGCTTCGATTTGTATTGGTGCGTGTAGGCTAGTGCCCGTCGATTTAGACTGTACGGTCGTGTGGTGTGCGTGGTGTATGTGTGGCGGCACGCTGCTGTGCCTCTGTCAGGGCGGTGAGCGCTTCGGTTATCGTGCACTGTGTGCGTATGACTGTTCAACTTGCCGCATCACCTTAACTCATTAGCATATTCAGCAGCTAAGTGTGTCGCCAACGGCTTAGCCTATTTGAACTCTGACCTGTCAGAAAGCGTGTCAGCATGAAATTTTTAGGCATAAACTATCACATGACGTGTGATATAATGTGCGATATCTAGAAACACATACTAAAATGAAGTCAGACTCGCTTTCAGGACTGAAAAAGATATTTTGAAAAAAATAAAAATTGTCTAGACTGTATTTCCAGACGCTGTTGCCGGCATTTTTGGCCTTGACCTGTGAGTGGCGTGTACCATTCACGCCGCTGATTCAAGATGGCGGCTTAATTAATGCTAATTATGATGAGCTGAAGCGATAAGGTGATCTTCGCAGTGCTTGCCGGGTGGGCGGGAACACGTACGTCAGCCAATGGAGCTAAGGTTATGGGCACCAGCTGCCAAGATGGCTGCTCTTACCTTTCCATAGTCAAATATATCTGTTTCCTCTGGAATAAATATATGATTATAATCACAAAATATCGACCTACGGTCCTAACAATAATATATTTATAGACCAAATAAGACCGTTTATTCACATGTATTTCAGGCGAACAATTTTAAGTGGCTCTAATCCTATTAAAAGCTCTTTGAGTCAAGGCGATATTTTTGGCTCGGAAATTTTATTTTTTTGACGTTTAGACAAGAAAAATTATTAGTGATATTTCTTGAATTGGCCGAGAAAATTAAATCACCCAATTATGGTGTCAAACGATTTAAAATGAATTTGAAAATATTTCCTTTCTAGTCGCCTAAACCGGCGTGAATAAAAAGAAAAAATCTTTTAAAATTCTTACTATTTTAGGGATGAACCAATCAGCCTAATTTTACTGCACATTCCAGCGTGTCGGCCATCTTGGAAAATACTGATCACACTTGGCTGTCGTCCAATTTTTTTGAAATTTTCACAGTTTTCAGGGAAAACGCATGTACCTCTCTTCAGATAACCTTTCCAACCAACCTTACTGGCATTATTTATTAATGACCTACAACCATCACGTACCTTGTAAAAAATGATGTGTCATTTTTTTTAAAAATCCCCTAATTTTAAAATTATCCTAGGCTGGCTCAAAACCAGTGGTTTTGCACCGTCGTGTGGTTGCTTTGTGAAAACAATATGCTGGCAGAAGGTTGCGAGTACGTTTCGACGTCGTGGGTCACCAATATGGTAATATAGAAGTGCTTTGCTCCTCCATATTTCCATCAAATCTTCCGTCGGGACGACAGGAATAAGTAACTCCTTTTAATTCATTCTTCTGTTCATTTTCTCTTTATTGTAGTGTAGACATTCAATAGTGCACACAATCCCCAAGCGGAGTACCACGACCTAACGCCATGTGGCTTGGCCCTGCAATCGAGACGTAGCGTCCGTTCGACTCAGTGCCTGCGAGATAAGTGACGCGCGCTCGGTTGGACTCGCGCACGGTTGGCGACAGAGGCTGTTCAAAGCGAGGCTGCGCAGGCACGGCCACTCATCAAAGGTCGTAAACCCGAGCAGTCCCGAACGGATGAGACACTATCCCCACAAATTTTCAACCTTTGAAAGAATAACCCTAGAATCGTATGTAATACCTCATGTTTGACCAATTTGAATACGCAGATTTCATTAGAATGGTTTATTTTACGATCCAAGGTCATCTACAAGTCAAAACCAAGACGGCTATCTTGAATTTTTGATTTTTTGAAAGAATATGTGTTGAAAGGCAAACACTATCTACTGCAGGTATGGATATACACTGCCCTGTCGGAGACAGTCATATACCACTGAGAATGAGTGTAGTATGGATATCATATATTTATCATGTCTTTAAGCAAAAACAACATATTAATAGGTGCATTTGCAACACTATAAATAAACACTTCGAACTTTCAAATCATTCTAAACAGTGTCAATCTTATTAAAACCTTTTTAAGATACCACAAACACTATATGACATTATCACTGTGGCCGACAACATATACGTGCTGAATTTTATTCGATTTTTTTTTATTATTTCATATTTTTTATTGTATTTTGTGATTGTTATTTAGACCTATGCATTCATCTATGGGCATGTTAACTGTTGCATTCATACCACCCTGCAAGGGGATCAAATTCTGTTACACCTAAAAAAATGGATTTTGTATTCGAATTTGTCGGCCATCTTGGATTTTAGGGTCAGAAATGTGTTTTAATACCAAATGACGTCAAATTAGCCAAAAAAGTGCATTTATTCATATTTGTAGCTTTTATATGGCAAAAGTAATTTTTTCATAATGGCGCAGGCAGCCATTTTGGATTTACGCCTCTAGAAAAAATGCCAGAACTTTTGTGAGGGACACTGTGGCAAAATATTTTTTAGAAGGTTCAAGGAAGTCAAATCAATCATCAGAACATCTTAGCCAGAAAGTGGTCATGAAAGTTAGGTTTTTCACCCTACATCACCTTTTATCTCCTCCCCATCGCATTTAAACGCTTTAACATCGCCATTTAATGCTTTATGGTCGCCCTTTAATGCCTCCTCATCACCCTTTACCGCCTTCCCATCGCCATGCAACACCTTCCCATCGCCATGTAACACCTTACTATCGTCATTTAAAACCTTCACATCACCATTTAGCGCATCTATAGCGCCTTTTAACTACCCTTTATGCATCTTCATCACTTCTTATCACTTTTTCGTCGTTCTTCAATGCTTTTCTGTCGCTCTTTGACGTTTTTCCGCCACCATTTATCACTTGTCCTTCATCTTTAACGCCTGGATAATCTATTTTAGATTATCCAGTCAAAATCACACCACACACACAATATATTGTACTTGCTCCAATTTGTAGCATCTATTTTTAAAAATCATATTTAACCCTGACTTTTACCTTTTGACCTAGAGAAGGGCGGGGGCCCTAGGGTAGTGGTTAGCACCGCTGCCTTACACGCTAGAATTGGGGGTCGGTTCCCGGTCTCGGCGGTTTGAAAGAAACACAAATGTTTCTTCCCCATCCACATGTGAAACTCAGTATTGTGGGGGCCTCCGTGATCGAGAGGTAGCGTGCTCGGCCTCAGACCGCCAGGGTCCGAATTTCGAATCTGAAGAACAGTGTCATCTCATTCATCTCACCATCCTCAGGAGGTTCTCTTGGCCCAGTTTAGGCTATATGTGCACAAAGGTGGCCTAAAGCCCGATTCATTTCATTTGACCTGGAGAATCACCTCAAATTACAAAAAAATACCAGAAATACGCTTTTTTAGACAAAATCACACGATCACAAATTCCTAGCTTTATTTGTTAAAAATCATATCTTCGCTTACCTCACCTTGAATTGAAGGTTCGAAATGACCTTTAATCATCAAAATAGTAGCAAAAATGGATTATTCATTCAAAATTACATCAAAAATAGGTACCATACTATACTTCTTTTACTATTTTAACATTTTTAACCTTGGAATTGATCTTGAATTAAAATTGACCTTGAAGATGACCTTGAAACACTAAAATAATACTATAATTGGATTTTTCGATCAAAATCCCATGAAAAAAGGTATTACACACGTTCCTAGCTTCATTTGCTAAAAAAGCTTGACCTTGAAATTGACCTTTCAACCTTGAATAATTAAAATTATTTAAAATAAGGATTGCCAAGTCAAAATTACATAAAGAGGAGGTATTACACATGTTGTTAGCTTTATTTGTTAAGAAATGTTATTTTTGCTTACTTGACCTTGAAATTGACTTTTGACCTTGAAGATGACCTTCAATC
Source organism: Flabesymbios commensalis (assembly GCA_964017125.1). Lineage (NCBI taxonomy): Eukaryota > Metazoa > Annelida > Polychaeta > Terebellida > Flabelligeridae > Flabesymbios > Flabesymbios commensalis. The sequence continues at coordinate 14,523,317 of OZ024912.1, forward strand.
AAGAAAATAGAACAATAAATAGATTGCCCAGTCAAAAGCATAAGAAAACGAGGTACTATACATGTTCCTAGCTTTTTTTGATAAAAATGGTATTTTTGCTTACTTGACCTTGAAATTGACCTTGAAAAAAAACATCATGGGACAATATTTCGCAATGGAAACATCAAAATTCATTTACCAGGCACCCTTAGGATTACAAAAATATAACTTGAAAAAATATATCCTTCGGGTGGTTGGGGACCCCTTCCTTCCTGCCTTACTATATGTATCGGCTTATACAAGCCTTATAACATACGTCCATACTGATTCTGATCGTAAACACAAACTGCCTTAATTATTTTATTTACTAACGGGTAAGTATTAGGAAAGAATTGCTCCATATTGGAGATATATGAGATGATAGATGACAGTATTAGTACGTCAAGACATCTATTTCGCTACTTCAGAATGTTAACTTCAAAGTAACAACAGAGATTATTTTAGTTTATTTTTGGTTTAAAATGTCAAATTTCGTTCAAATTCTTTAAAATCTTAATTATTATTCGTAATATATATTAGAACATAAAATAAATTGTTTGATTTATTTGAAATAAATCAAACAATTTATTTTATGTTCTTATATATATAGTAGATAAATTGAATCCTGGCAACAAACAGAAACAAATTCTTCCCAGTGAATGTGTTCAAATCTAGTATCTTTTCAGACGTTGTTTAATCTTAAGAAGATCAAAGGTCACGGTAAAAAATAATCCTAACGCATTAGTTTAAAAACAAGTTTAAAACGTATCTAATTATATGCTATGACCGGGTAGTCTTTAGAAATTTCAAAAGAGAAATTGTAATCACTTAAATGGGTAAAGCGACACAATCAGGCTAAAATCATAAAAAATAGGTAATTTTATTTTGGCTTTTTAATATGACCATATGATCTGAACATGTCCATAGACTAGAACGGCAAAAGTTTTTTAATTTCTGTGTTGCGCATTTACCAGTTAAGCGAGATATAGAGACGAAATTCCCGATTTCTTATTTCGGACACGCATGTCCAAAATAAGAAATAAGGTAATTTCGTCTCTAGGCCCTATATCTCGCTTAACTGGAAAATTCGCCGCACAAAAATTAAAAAACTTTTGCAGTTCTAGTCTATGGACATGTTAACATCATATTGTCATATTAAAAAGCCAAAATAAAATAACCGATTTTTTTGGTGATTTTAGTCTGATTGTGTCGCTTTTAGTTCAATGAGCCCTAGCTGTTAACACTCGTCTCTCTTCATTCAACTTAAATCTCTCACAATTATTACCCAAATAAAAATTTCGCGATTTCCTAAAATGGCTAAATATATTAAGCTTAGAAAGTTCCACTTTTTTTATTAAATTCATTTAATTAAAAATATGATATTAGGTGAATAAATGTGACAAGGGTACTTGAAGGGTTACAATAGCGTGAATGTTTGGGACCAAGCCGTGAACACAAAATATGACACGATGACAGTCCGATCCACTGTGAACGCCTTGAACCCTCCCCCACCCCCCCCCCCCCCAGCTCGGATTGACATTTGTCCAGCCAGCCACACACGGTGATGCAGTGTTGTTTTAATGCTGGGCCAGCTTTGCAGACGGTGGACCAACAATAAATCAACAACGGATGAACATCTCGTGTTTGTTGACTGTCATCATGAGACATTGACCAAATGCTGTCATAATGTGCCAGCCTCGCAACTATGGCACAATGTTTTTTTTTTCTGGTTGGGCCAGCGTCACAGTCCCTGGACCAACATTAAAATTGGATTGGGTCAACGTTTCGTGATTGCTGAGCAATCAAGCCAACTGTGCCGAGCCCTAGAATTACAATGAATTACAATTACTTTCACTCCACGAATCACCACCTGTGGATTAAAATGTATTTTCCGTCACATTTCTGCAAATGTTTGTACCCCCACTCTTATAGACTTTGATAAGATTTTTTATTGGTATCGAGGGTTGCTTTAGACACAAACGCCCAAATGTCCTCTTTCTTCTAAAGTATATTTCTGTAACATTAATTAAAGAAAATCTATTAGAAGGCGCTACTGGACTAAAATTGGTGGGAATCTTCACACAGCTCAGACTGTATTGTAGGACAACTGAACAGGGAAAATGCGGGTCCTGGCAAAAACATAGATTTACTTCCACGAATTTCTGGAAAATGGGCATCCTTGAACTGATGGCAATCTTGGACAATTATTTAATGCAAAGTACATAAGAAAACAATCCACATAGATGCTTATTGGTTAAGCACAAGGAGGCAGATAACAGGGGTCTATAAAAACGGTCGTCTAATTATTTGGGGCAAGTACCTCTTTATGTCAGGCAAATCTGGTCATCCTGCCAGGCAAAAAGTCATTTTAAAAATAGGGCTACTATATTACATAAGTATTGAACGAAAAGACAAAGATTCTTACGGTATTAAAATGTTTGCACATATAAGTGTTATTATTATTATTGCTGATAAATTATTATTATATACTTAGACCCAATTCTTTCAAAACATGTATTTTTCAAACAAATGTCCACAAGTGTCATAATACAGGGATATTCTAGTCATGTGTCCAACGAGATAAAAAAACGGACAGACATAAAATCGTAGAAAGTTTATTAGGCCAATATTTCAAGAGACGAGACAATCTACCTACTGGTTTTCCATATTTTACTATTTTATTTATTGCTTAGGTCAACATCAAACAAAGAACAAAGGATAAAAATAAAGTCATATTTATTATCAGAAAACTATGTAAACAGGTAAATGCACATCACCAAACAAAACAACAAATTATAGTAATTATTGGCAAGTTAAAAAATTCTAGATGAAGACCAAAATTCTTCCTCCAAAACCGGTTGCCTGCAACAGATATAAGAATGTTTTTAGCCATCAACAAACAATTTAACACTTTACCTACTCTGAAATTTATTTATATTTTTATTCAGAGCTTAGAATAAATTTTTAGTTGGATATAAAAAAATGACATCTTTGCAATTAATACAGCACAAAAATTATTAAAATAGTTTTGGATCTATATATTATTTTCAGAAAAATCTTATGATATCATATGGCAGGCTGTGGCCAAATTTTCTCAATCCAATTGAAGCTGGCATTCCTAGGTAAGAAAAATAATTTAATTGTTTAAATATAGATATCACACAATAAACATGATAAGTGGATGGATATAACCCTTAAACCGCTAAGTGCGACTATAGTTTTATTGACTGATTAAATTACTGCCATTGGGAATGAAATGAGTGGTTATACATCAAGATTTGCAAATGTTTGGTCTCAAATTAAACAAATCTTGAGTAATTTTCACCCTCTTGAAGTTGTGGGTCGTGATTGCGAGACAACTTCAAGTGGGTGAAAATTAAAATAATTTAACTTAGCGGGATAAAGATTAATTAGTGCCTGACATTGTTTTAAATCAAATCTTACTCAGCTTCTGTGTTTTCCCTCTCACCTAGGAGCCTCTCAATTATATATTGCCTCTCACAGACATCCTATTTCTGAAATAGACTAAAAGCAAACCAATCCAACAATCACAGCCATTTGTTTCAAACAAATCAACCATTTATCACACCGTCTGCACATATATGGGCACTGGTCTCCGAATATTTATCCAGGTCATTCCAGCGACATTATCCAGATTCATTCCCCTCTTTTACAGATCAACAACCATAATTGCCATACCAAATACACACTGGTCTCCGAAACTTTTTCCAGGTCATTCCAGTGCTGGTAATGGTATTTTTCAATCTCACTCAAAAAATTCATCATGTTCAGCATTATCCACAACAAAGCATGTAACCAAGCAAAAGCCAAGACATTAGTTTTTAAACAACAGATTATAACAGCAGTATTTGTTTGATCTTTTGTTAAGATATGAGGATCCTGAAAAGGACCCAAGGGATGATGGATGAGATGATGAAGTAGACAGTTCACAGGAGACAAACACCACATCTGCCTTGGAAAGTCTCTGCAGTTCACAATGAAGGCAAGTCCCTGAGCGGCAGTAGTGGCAACAGTGTCAATCATAGAGTCCGCTGTGGGATGCAAAAATGCAACAGTTGAAGAACAAAATGCTGTAGTACTAATTAAGTGTTTGTGGTTTATTGAGATCCATGTAGAGCACCCTTTAAGTGAATCCCTGGTCCCACTGTGTCACATCACAGACGAGCATACAACCCTCAGCCGAGTAGGCCTCACTGGATCACTTCACGTCTGCCTCCATATCACAGTAGAAAGTTGGCGATCCACGCCATTCAACAGTTTGTGCAGGGGAGAAACATTTTGGCAGTGTGAATATGAGGATATACACATATGTATCTGCTGCACATTATTGTTTTTATCAGTCTGTAGTCATAAATGTCTGTACATTATAGCACTGCGTACCGGGAAACGATGGCATTGGTCCGGCACTATCTCAAATATATACTCTTTACGCCTCTTGAAGCAGTATTTCTTTCAGAATATTGCAAATAGGTAGTTTCAGCACAATAAAGAATCAGCAGTAGGGGAAGTCACTACTATTGATATGAGTACTTTGAGATCATAATGCACTACCGACTACTCCTGTAGGTTTACATCACGCTCGAACTTGCTTGATAATCCACATATATATACTACAGTCAGCTTTTGTCATAACTCTTCAAACAACTTTGGAATTCCATAATAAGATTTCACGTGAATGAAAGGTGGCTAAAATGCCAAGTACCATGAACAATAAACAACCAATAAAGTCCAAATATATCTATCATAATTATATGTATATATATAAATATATATATACACACAAATAGCTGAACTCGATAATTGACAAGAATACAAAAATAGCCTTTTTCTGAACAGAGGGCTTGCCTTAAGATATGCACAGTTTCTAATTTAAAAAAATGTTTGTGACTAGATCTGTACAACACAAGGAACTGCAGAAAGATGCAAGACATAACAAAAAAATAAGACACTTTAAAAGCAAGGGACAAGACAAAACAGAAGTGCAATGTATGAAAATTCAAGAATAGTGATTTGTCATCTGCACGATTTCATTACTATCAATAAATGTAGCAATTGTAGATGAAATTAAATAAAAGCTTGTCAAGCTAAATGTCATATACTCCATACCATATCAATTAGATGAACAACAAACCATTAAGTAATAATTAAATAACACAATTTCAAAGTGCAAACAATATAAATCCAATTTAGTGCTCCAATTAAAAATGGTTGGAAAAATCTCAAAATTTGTCACATGCAGAATAGTGAGATTGATGGACATCAGTCAAATACAGAAACAGTAAATCACAATCACGAGAAAACTCTCGCATGAAATAAAATGGAATGCTACCATGAGTTATATATTATTATTATAATGTCAGTGAATAAAGTCACTCATGCAGGCATTGCAACGGTAGTGTAGACATAATACTGTGCAGGCGACATCTCAATTGAGGATTAAGCCTGAACTTTGAGCATAACTTTCAGGATGCTTGTCATCTCGGCACAGCTGTTATTGCTCACCGCACCTTCGCCGCTCACCCAGTGTACCGGTGGTTTTGGCAACACTTTGGGTGAGGGTGGATCACTAAATTTGGCACCAGCATAGGCAGGCAATTTGCCTGGAGTTGTCGGGGGACTCTGCCTGAGGTTGGACGGAACTGGTGAAGTCCTGGACACTTCTGCTTGCTGGTTGATCATGTGAAGATGCTTGCTTGGGGATGAACGCTGCATGTTGCTGTGTCGCTTGAGATGTCTGTTTTCACTTGATTGCGTATCAACATGTCCTCTACCCCGGAATACCTGTGTTTCTACAATTGTGTTGGGGCTCTCTGAACCTCTGGACCCGTTTTTACAAATGATTGTAACATCGCTTCCTTGTGACTTGCCTTTGCCAGCTTTCGCCTTAGAACTTTTGTTGTGGTGACGTCTATGATTTTCGGGGGATGACCGCAGACTGTTTCCAGTGTTGTGGGCCATCGTCGGCGTCGCCGTCTGATTATTGTCCATGTTGTTTCTGGGACGAAGTGGTTCCCGTGAGGTTTTGAGCGATTGCCTGCACATTGCAGCCTGGTTTGTGACAACCAGCGGAATCTTAGCACAGATTTGATACTGATGTCACAGCACCAGTTTCGGCCCCGGATATCGCCGAAGTGGCGTCAGTCACCGACTTAAAAATGTCGGGCTTCAAAGTTCAGTTCAGTTCAAAATTCAACAAAACAATTCACAAATAGATCAACAGCTATCAGTTGATTAATAGTTCAGTAATTGCAGTTCCAAGCACCTTAGTGAAGTAGCAAAGTATTAATAGTTTTTTTTAAATATACGATACTCCTACATTAACTGTTCGTAGAAGACGACAAAATCACAACAATTTCTCACAAAAGCCAGATAGTTGGCAAGATGGCGTCGCAGTTTGGTCAACACAATGCCACTGGTCGAATTAACACTGACGGAAATTCAGTGATTTCAGCTTAAAACATGTCTTTCTTTCAATCTTTCTGCCGAAGTATCAATCTAGATAAAGTTGCTCCGGTTCCTAAACTAAACATACGTCTAAAAAGAACAAAATTCCGTCTCAAAATGGAGCTTGGAGGATCCGAAAATCACAACACAACCTCCTTCTCTCTCACCTTTTCACAAACAACAACTGGTCCAAGGTGTTTACACAGATATTTCCACCAATAGCGCACCTTGCTTGCGTCACATGGACTCAGCCATCCAATGAAAGCGTGTTTCTAATTATAGCATGTAAATATTTTGCATATCATTAGTGACTGCTGACGTCAACCAAGATTAGTCATGATTTAGCAAACATTGAGAGTTATTATTTTTACAAAATATAGTTATATTTTGATTCTGAAGATAACCATTATTTTCCCAGACGAGACAAGCGTGAAAGCTCTGTATAATTAACATATATCATGCCAATAGCTCAGAGAATATCAGAAGAAAGGAATCCCTCCGGAAGTGACGTCAGGAGGCGGGGAATCCTTCTCGCGTGAATGATAGGGGCTTCAAAATCAACATCATCTGACCGGAATTCTATGTGGACGGAGAGTAAGCTCGCTGTTCCAGCATGTTTTGTGAAGAATTTTAGTACACAATCCATGAAATTTTAAAATAAATAGCGAGAGGTAGGCGATCAGAATGTAATTCCGAATTTTTTACATTGTGGCTTGTTTACTTCGCTCATAATATTGACGAAATATAATCATATGTCGATGTGGATTTTGCTGATTGTGGTGAATTTCAGGGAAATTCTGACTGGCTATTCTGACTGGCTCACTCAGTCACTCACTCACCAGCTCACTGTCACCGACTCAGTGAGTCAGTCTCCACTGGCACTGCCTGGCACTGGAGTTTCTGACGCCGTGACGGCGTAGTGGGCCAAAATTCTACTAGCCTAGAGGGGGGGGGGATCTAGTCCAGAGGGGGTTAACTTAAAGTTGAATTAATTCAATAACTTCTAATTCATTGGACACATTATTTAGGCTATGTCATGAGTATGACACGTCATGTATCATGTAGTATGACGTAATGTCAGTTAGGCCTACTGTTACTGTGTTAGACAGACCTCTAGGCTTATTATTCATATATAATATATAATTATGAAAAAATGATCAACCAGGATCGCATGATTAGCGGCTATTTTTCCGCCAATTCTTAACCAATTTCCTTCAAATGTTGCAAAGCCATTTTCTATTAAATCCTAGCAGCCCTGAAAATTTCGTCAAATTATATTGCGTATTTCGAAAGTTAGACCATTTGACATGTGGTAAATTAAAATTACGACGTCCTTCTATAACTCCATTAAACTCGTTCTAGAATGTTATTACATGGCAAATGGTCTAACTTTTCAAATATTTAATATAATTTTGTGAAATTTTTATCGCTGTTAGGATTTGAATAGGAAGTCTGGGTAGTGACGCCTACTCTTAGCCAAAGTTTTTCGACCGAGACTAATTTGGCTAGATCTAGTCTACTCTAGACCATTTGTACCGGGTATTAAAATTCTAGAATTAAGTTTAACATGTTTATTGGGTTTAATAGAGGGATGGCGTAATTCCAATTTATTACATGTCAAGGATGGTCTAACTTTTGAAATATGAAATATAATTTTAAGTAATTTTCAGGGCTGTTGGGATTCTTTCGAAACATAGTGTAAAAACTTGCAAAATTTCTTGAAAATCTGTTTAGAATTGCCTGAGAAATCAGCTTAGAACGTGTGATCCTGGTTGATCAGTTTTGATGTGACTTTGGCTTGAGTCCCAAATTGTGTCTGAAAGTTTGCAACTTGGAGAGGGCGTCACAGCAACTCACCTGCCTCATCACTCCATCAGGAAAATATTTATTTCACCTTCTTAGACTTTTTTTCTGTCCACAAAGTTGGATTCCAAACTAGCTTAGATCTGTAGGCTTAGTATTTATCAGGAGTGGAGGTTATTAAACTTTAATTAAAGGTAAAGGAGCTTCACACATATTTAAGTTTCAATAAAATTTTAATATATCAATGCAGAGCTGACCAAGTCTGAGGCTCAACATTTTTTAACTTAAGGCAGTTATTAAGCCCTAAGTTAACCCTTTGAGTGCGGGCGACACTTTTAAGCGCATTCATACTGTTTTTCCACAACTAAAATTTGACAGAAATTGAACAAATATGCATGTATAAATCTTGAGTAAAGCCCCCATTGTGAAATTTAGCAGGTTTAATTTTTAAGGTATTTCCCCTTTCATTTGAAGTTGGCAATTGCGTGAGCAATGCCAACTTCAAATGAAAGGAAAATGTTAAGTAGTAATGAAGCACTTAAAGAGTTAAGGGCCATTAAATTTTTATTTACAACATGCTCTTTACAATTATTTATATCAAAAAAATTTAGACTGAAGATATTTATTGAATAAATACTCCAACTCCAGGGGAGGATCCAGGATTTTATAAAGGAGGGGCATGAGGGGTTCAACCCCAAGATTTTTGGGCATATTTATGCCTAGCCCTGGATACAAGTGAAGTCTATTTTGCCCGAGCTGCATAGCCTTGATGCCAGCTATAGAGAAATACCCGGCTTCTGCCCTCTGAGCGCGTTACTGTGTGTAGTCAGCCAGCTACTCGATTTGTTGTCTCTGCTCACTATACTCACATACAGCTGAAACCCAGGATATACTCTATAGGTGGATTCAAGGCTATGCAGCTCGGGCGGAATAGCCTTGTGTTCATGGCCAATTTAGACCAATTTGGGAACTTTTTAAAAAATTTGGCTCAAAAAGGGGTGAGCGTGCCCCCTCTGCACCCCCTCTGAATCCACGCCTGAACTACCCCTGTATTGCACCCTTCAGCGCTTCACTGCTCAACCACAGTGACTGTCATACAAATTGTCATTCAGCTTTCTATTTTAGTTTTTAATCTGGATAGAAACCAATATTACAATATTACAATATTAAAAAAAACTGCCCTGAAAATGTGTAAAATTATATAGATCTAGCATATTTCACCAGCAAAATATTTATTTCACTTTCTTAGACTTTTTTTCTGTCCACAAAGTTGGATCACAAACTAAATCTGTAAGCTTAGTATTGATCTGAAGTGGAGGATATATCAAAGGAGCTTCACAAATTCAAGGTTTATTTAAATTTCAATGAAGCAGAGCGAACCTTAGACTGTCTGCTCAGGGGACAGTGTATATACCCTTCAGCGTTTCACTGCTCAGCCTCAGTGACTTCCTACACATTGTCATTTAGCTTTCTATTTTAGTTGTCTGGATAGAAACCAGCGTTTGATAATATTATAATTATTTTGGTCTGTTAGTCCTTAAATTTATCTTGAAAATTCCTTAAATATTGTCAGTGTTTCAAAACTAAAAATTTGATCAAAGTGATTTTTTCCGCACATCAAATATTCTCCCAACTGGTGTTTAACCCTGAACACTGGATTTAGAAAATAATAAACTACAGTCTCTGTGCAAAATTTTAAGGCGAGTCCGCATGGCCTGCTGTGGTTTTGAAGGTGTGGGACACACTGATTATTCACTCCAGTGTGCATGATGTGGCCTGTAACCACACAGGCTTTTCTAAGTAAAAAGCAATAATAAGGTCATGCAGTCTGATCTCAGATATCACGAAAATGCAAACTTATTGACACACAAATACTATGATAAAAGGAAAGACAATTCAAATCAAAAGATCCCCATTATTAATTTTTAAATAATTTGTTGTTTTAAAAAATTCCAAGTTAAACGTGTTAAGCCATGTGGCATGTAAAAAAGTTTGTGCTCTGACTTTGTGCATGACCATCAGAACTCTTCAAATTTGGGCAGGACTCTCTAATTTTTAAAAGTGAGAGTCCTTGCTTCTACCATACTGGAAATCTGGGCCAAAATTATTCACTGTACAGTATTATTTTCCCACATATAAGTTTACCTTTTAATGGCCTTATTAAATAACAAGCTTTAACAAATTAAAGCCCTGTTCGATTCAAACAGATCTTAAAAAATAATTTAGGTATCCGGTTTGCTTCAGTTTGTATCCCGAAAAAACCCCGTGAATTGAAAACAGTACAGTTGCCTCGTTATGGTTTTTGTATACATGTACAGGGAAAGGCTAGAAATGTGTTTTTTACTGTCAATCTAAACAAAAAAATAGCTTGAGCCAAAGAAGAGAGCTGGTTTGGCAATCTGGTTTGAGATAAAAATTTAGGGACAATCTAAAAATAGTTTGAGCCAAAGAAACATCTGGTTTGGCAAACCGGTTCGAGATCGAAACTGCCGAACCTTAATGCAGGCAGGTTTGATAGTTTGGTCAATCCGTTTCTAGTTTGGACTGATTTGGTGTGAATAAATCACACTGCATTGGTAAACCTGTATAACTATATAATAAGATGATGCTTGTCAAACTGGGCATTAATATATGTTTAAAACCAGCGATAATCACATTCATTAAAACTTTAATTTAGCAAATTCAACTAATTTTTAGTCACTTAAAAATGTTGAAATTCAATTGGCTGAAAATGTAAATTTCTTAGCTCTGAGCTTTTTTTCAACTATAACATGTATAGTAATCTTATTTAAATTTTCACACACAACCCACACAACTTGGAAGTGAGTGAATTACTTCTACATTTGTTTGATTACAGACCTAACATTTACAAATCTTGTTAATTAACCTGATTAAAAATGATTACAGTTGTGCTTAGCATTGAAAGTGTTAAAACCCTTTCAAGTCTGAATTTACCATTGTCATCTTCATCCACTACAAGCCGCGAATTGCTGCCGCAATTCTCGACTTGTAGTGGATAAAGATGATTTGGTGTGGTTTAAGAATTAAAGAAAATTGCCATGTATTGGCAAGTCAGTTTCATGGAAATTTTCGTTCTAAAACCCTTGGTTGTAAGAAAATTAAGTCTGTTTTCAGGGATGTAAAATGATGCTTCAATGCATCGTGAGGGCTCAAAGGGTTAATTAATTCTAATAAATCAGAAGACTGATGGTGTGGTGCTTTTTTCTTCAGACTCAGAGCAGAAGCCTGCTGGACTGCCATGCCAGTTGCGTCATCTGCACAGAAGGAACCTCAGGTGTCCTCACGACTGAGGCATTTAATCCCGAAGCCACCATCGCATGTTTCTCCTACTGGTACACACTACACAAGTCAGGATGCACAGAGCTATCTGACCGCTGATATAGGACAATATCGTGTGGCAAGCACAGTTGCATCTAACAGTACCAGTGTTGAGGGACACTTCTTCAATCCACATAGCCCACCAATATTGAACCTGAGCCCTAATCTAAGTCCTACTCAGAGGAGCTCCCCTGTTTATGATCTGCGAGAAACTACCCGGAGAAGAAGTCTTCAGGGTGAGATTAAATGATTGTACACATACCTGTACATAGGTCTTTTCTGTTTCTTTGTTCAATTAAGATGAAATCTTAATTGAACAAAGAAACAGAAAAGACCTATGTACAGGTATTTAATTATTTGAATTACGTAAATGACTATATTTTTTTAGTAATTTCTTACTCTGTATGTTTTAATGTGATGTTAAATCTTCCAGTGACAGCCATTTCAATTTAGTATTTCGCTGTTTTATATTTCTTGCAATGTTTAGATATATATATGAGAAAAATGAAAAGAATACATTTACTTTTATTTGATTTTTTATTTAGAAGAGACATTTGAATATATAATTTATTAATCTACTGGCAAGGTTGACACAGATCTCAGGCATATGATTGGTCAAGATGAAAATCTCTACCACATATTCAAGAAGTAGGTCACACTCTTAGCCAAGATGTTAAAATATCATAGTTCTGCCTATGATTGATCAGTCATGCGGTGACAGAAGGGTGACCCATCATCATATTTTTGTAGGTCTACCAAAGAACTTAGAGCATGGGCCTACTGTTGACAGCAAATATTCTTTATCACACTGTATCATTTTTTTTGTAATTATTTCTAACAGGAGATCATTACAAAGAGTTTAAATATCCTTCTTTATCAGGGCTCAACGTTGACACTGGCTTGCTGATGTTTTTGGCAAGCTCGGGCCAGTACGGACCGTATTTTAAAATTGTGAGTGGCCTTAAGGGCCAATGTTTTTTTCTGAGATTTATTTCAATATTATATTGGGTCCATAGGGTCTGAACTGGTGTATATTTACTTTGTCTGTAGACAGACAAATTAGTTTTCTGAAAAATTAAGGGCCAGTAAAATGGATTTGGGGCCAGGAGTTTTTAATTACAGGGCCAGTATTTCAAACACTGTCAAGGCCTGTTTATTATTGTCCAGGATGCAAAAAAAAATTTGGGAGGTGGTTACATGTAACAATGCTTCTACAAACAGGCATTCTGGTGGTATAAAGCCATTTCTAGTAGACATGGGTCACAGGAGACCACTGCCAATCTCAAACATTGTGACATTTGGCCGCATTTATTAACACAGTTAATAAAATCAGTTAAAGCGACACAATCAGGCTAAAATCATCAAAAAATCAGTATTTTTATTTTGGCTTCTTAATTTGACCATATGATGTAAACATATCCATAGACTAGAATTGCGTAAGTTTTTAAATTTTTGTGGTGCACATTTACCAGTTGAGCTAGATCTAATGACGAAACTCCAGATTTCTTATTTCGAACATGCATGTATACATCCAAAATAAGAAATACGGGAATTTGTACAAATTCTTGAATAAAACATACCGGTATGTCATACGATGATACATGCACGTGATTAGTAGTTTAAGGGTTTATATAATATCATTATGTTGTAGATAATGATAAATAATTTTTAAAGATACAGACCTGTGCCAATTTTTGATACTTACACAGTAAATAAATATTAAACAAAGTGCATGTATCCTTTTTAGTTCCAGGCCTAAGGGACAGTTAAATTTATTTGTAATATAGCACCAACAGTTGGTTTCACTATATACCCAGGCCTGTTAATGGACAGTTAATATACACAAGACGTTCAGCCTGTGTTGTTTTATTGCTGGCCCACCGTCTGTGACTTTGGCCCAACATAAAAACAGCAGTAGTTGAGCATCTCGTGTGTCTTGGGTAGATATCACTAATTGAGGTCATAATCACCTCTCTTTTTAATTTTTAGACATATTCTCTACAGCAGGTAGGTAAAATTGTGAGATATGCATTTTAGTCTCACAAAAGTGTCCATTATGACAATGGTTATATGCATGCAGCTACGTGGGATGACATCAATTTTCTTTTTTAGTTTTGTAATGCAGTACATGTGGTGTATCCCCCAGATCATGATTTTATTTTTTTCAGAGTTTTTAGATATTAAAAAATATTTTTTATCAACATTTTTTATGAATCCGCTTAAAACCCAAACAAACTTTTTGTATATTAATATACTTAAACACTTGCTAAAGGACGATTGATTGTTCCTACAGCATTGGGCCACATGTTGATGCCTTCGGCCCAGCGTTTGGCAGACAATCCGTGTTGCAGGTGTATCCCCCCATGTCCTGACTATAAGACACCAATTAGTGACGATTGCTTTGATCTCACCGTCCAAGACATGGGAATATGTGGTGTAAAGTGCTGTATATTGCTGACTTGTTGTGTTTTAAACATGGCAATATACAACCTGGAAATATAACTATTTCACTCTTTTTCGGTGCTTTAAAATTTTTTTTTTTTTACTTTTTTTTTTTTTTTCAGTTAAGATCAGTAGGCTGTATACCTATATATAAATTAAATTTTCAAAATTGACAAAATTGAAAATGTCTCATCCCACGGGGTCCCTTTAAATTATATTTGTACAAATAAATCACAAATCATGCAGTATTTGTGAGTCACGTGCTGTTCAGACCATAGAAAATATATGTTTTATTAAGGGTTAGGTTAGCTTTCATACTGGAAGTATATGATTTTCATGATCATAATAAACTGTATACTATGTGCTGTTTCTCTATGCATATTATCAGTCTATAACACATGCTGCAGTCAAGTCTGCCATTTTGCTACACAGCCATGTATCGTCCACACAACAGTCACTGTGCGTCAGTTTGGGCGATGAGGGGTTAACATTTTTAAGTTCAACCAGATGTGTGAATTCTTTGTTTACGTCTCTATTAAAGCCGCTAATCCCAGAATTAAAATTGTCGCTATTGTTTGTGTTTGTGATCTGACTATAGATAGATATAAGGTCAAGCTGATTAGTGTACGGTTTATGACAGGCGTCGACAGGCGAACAGTAAGAGGCCAGTTTGGACCGGGAGAATGTCCTTCTATTGAGGTCAGGTCAGCAGGTCAGCTCTTGCTGGGGAGGGGGGTGGTGGGCGTGGCTGGTGATATAATTGTTAACAGTACTGAGAACTGGAATCCCGTGAAGGGTCAGCAGTGTCAGAGGGCACAGTGGGTGGTTGTATTCCACAGTATCATGAATATATTATTCAATAAAATATAACAAATAATGTTTGATTATCATGATCATGTGGGGACTACTATTTATTGTAAGCCATGCTTGTGATAATAAAGCATCATCATATTATACTGATTACGCACAGCCAAATCGTCGCCTCGGAGTTAAAGGATCCTATCTGACACTCGTTAGAGTGGCAGGTAGGATCCTTTAGCTCCGAGGCGACGAAATGGGCTGGTACAAAAAATTCGATATTAATTTTAAATTGTTGTTCATAAAATTTATATTTATCTGAAAAAAAAATTCACCTGGCATCTGCTTCTTGAAATATTTATCCTACGATTCTGACATTTATGTACAGTATATGAAAAAAATAAAAAGTAAACGATTCCATTTATTAAATAAAATTAATCAGATATTAATTACTTTGTCAGCATTAAAAAACAAGTTAATTTAGTACAGCTCTAGTATGTTTAGGATGACAAAAAACATATCCAAAGAAATTGTGTGTCATTCATTGCAGTCATCTTGGATTATTATCTTTAAAGGACCAGTGGCAATAATTCTGTTTGACCCTTGTGCTGCTTAATTGTTCACTTCGATTTTTCATTCATTAGAAGCTGGAATTGCTAACTCAATTTGCCAGCTTCAAATGACAAAAAATATTTAAATTTATGAAAGAATGATATCTCCAATATAAGTATCCACCAAAACCTATTTTATGACATTTAGTGATACATGTATTTCTATTGATCTAAACATGCTTGAAACTGTTTATATATACGGTCCCAGCAGCGCAAGGGTTAAAAATTCTGTTTGATACAGGTGTTGATTTAGCTCTTTATCTAGCTGGAAATAAATTACAAAATTAAACATGAAAACTTATTATTAACGGGTCCTTAAATCGCTGAAATACTTTTGTATATCTATGGAGACCAAACGTTGTTTTTTTTCATTTTGAAAGCATCCTAACTGTCTTAGTTAGCTCTAGAAATTAGAATACCTATCAGATTATAGATCTTCGACCATTAAAAAAATTATTACTCTTACAGTGCAGGGATTGACTTTAAACGTCAGAATCTCATCCCCGCACAGTAGGGGTTAAATATGTTTGTCAACTGTGAATTTTTATGTACAGCAATTCCCACCTGGGTAGTGTTCAGAATGAAAAAAAAATAATAAAGTTTAAAAACTGTAAGTATTTTCAATAAAATGACTTGCCAGAACATCTCTAAAAATTGGTGTCTTGAGCTTGAGAAGACTAATAAATACAGGAAGCTGAAATACAGGATCAGTTGTTAGGATCAGTAAATAACTGACCACTGTTCACAATGACAAAGTAATTTAGTAATGTAGTAACGGAAGATAAATATTTCAGGGTGCCAAATAGTGGCCTGCAATTTGACGAATGCAGGCCAAGTTTATAAGGTAGCAAATAAAAAACCTGCAGCTGCTAAAAGCTCAAGATAACTGCAGGTCATTGTTGCAATGATTTTTCATTAACATTTCGTACACTAAATACTATCATCTACATCTAAGTTCATCATTTCATGAAGTTTAATCTGGATTTTGTGACTTTTGTAAAAAAACAGCTATATCATATATACTACGGCCCCACCAAACACTGCACCGTGCTGCGCTGCGCCGTGCTGTGCTGCGCTGCACAACATGCAGCAAATGTGGCCCCACTAAGAGCAACGCTGTGCGTGAAAATCCTGCTTTTTAAGATGCTGATTATGCTCGGAGGTTTTTTTTTTACGACACATGACTCTTCTGGCCATTGTGATTGGCCACAGAGCAACGTTAAAAAAATGTGACGCGGCGCAGCGTAGCGAGGCGCAGCTTGCAATGTAGCCCCTGCAATGATAAACAGTACAGTTTATCTTTTTTTAAGGCGCGGTGCGGCGTTTGGTGGGGCCGTAGCTACAAACTCATTAACCCTTTAAAGTCAGAGCTAATAAATGTATTTTTTCAGCAGTTCAAGTTCAAGTGACTAAAAATTATTTGAATTTGATAAATTTAAGTTGAAATGTATATCTGTATAATTATTTATATATATTTAATTTTTAAAAGCTGGCTGCGTAAGGCCATTAAAATTTAGGAAAACTACTGAAGTCGATGTTAGTGCTCTAAGGTTTAAAGAGAAAATTATATTTAATAATTTCATCACAATGATTAGATACTGAGCTGATATTTGAAGAATTACAACCCTTGGGCTCGGCCCGTATATATCAGTTTCCAGCAGATTTCAAAGCAGATAATATGTCACTAAAATGGATAATATAGTTTGTGGTAGATGCTCAGTTAGTCAAATCATTCAAATGTATTCTGTTAACTATCCCAACATCACAATATCTATTCTTATATTCTTAAAATGTATTAGACTGTATACTATTCAGACATCAAGATCTTTTCTTAAATGTATTCTACAATACTATCTCGACAGCAAAAGATCTACTTTTTAAATGTATTCTGTGTACATCCCGAAATCAGAAGATCTATTCTTAAAATATATTTTGTGTACTATCCTGACATCACAAGATCTAATCTTAAAATGTATTCTGTATATACACTGACACACTATCCTGAAAGCACAAGATCTATACTTGGCCAGTGTACATATGACGGCTTTGTAAATAAAAGGTACATTTAGTTTATTTATCACTTCAGATCTGCATAGTCTCAGCCAGCCCATGACACATTCTCCTCCATTCTACTCGGGAATCATTACTGACGACGGAAGAAAGGTGAGGCAATTTTCTGTATTAACAAATTTGGTGAAGAAAAGAGTTTTAGCCAATACAATGTTTTTTGCATAATTTTATAGCCTTCCCCTTTAACTCTTTTATAATCAGAGCCCACTTTTGTATTGAGTTTACAAAAGTGGGCTCTGGTGGTGAAAGGGTTAAGTATCTTTTCAGAAATAAAGCATTTGTCATTAGTTTCCTTGGTTTCCTACCTATATCAACACAATGCTAAATTTAAAAAAAAAATACCCAAAATGCTGAATTTCCTATATATTTGGTTTAGGTTTATTTGCTTTTCAAACAAATACAATATCACAGAAATTGATAAAATGTGTGGTAGATTTTCAGCTAGAATCAAATAATTAAATGTGTGACACATCTTTTCTGTACGTAATTTATACAAGCTAGCAATTTACCAGCACAAGGGTCAACTTATTCAAGACGGTACTCTCAGTTGATCTATAAATGGTTCTGCGGACAGGTCATTTTTAAAAATGTACTTTTTATGACGTAATATATAACATTAGTTATCTCTGGCTCCGACCTATAGTACCATCGAAGTATATCTCGGCAAGTTCCGTCTTAAATGAGTTTATTTTTTTCAAGGGGCAGTAATTTTTTTTCTTAAATTGGTTGCCCAACGGCAAATCCGGGTAAATACTCTACATGATACATGTATAAGAAAGCTCTGCCAGGCTGTGGTTGCCCACTTAAAAAAATGGTTGTCCCGGGCAGCCGGGCAAACTATTTCGCAGATTTTGCCCCCAGCTGTCGATGGTTGTCACAACTATTCTTTGTGCTTTCCAAATGTTGGTAAGTATGACATGCCAATAAAACAGTAACAGTGAATTTCCAGCTGATGATGAGAGGCATTCTGACCTCAGAGATTACATCTTTGACTCCACACACTGCTATTGTCATTTAGACACATGGCTATTTACCTGATTTATCAGCCTTTACAACCTTTTTTTTACAATTTTTCAATAACCATTCTTTTAACAACAGAATTATTTACGACATTCACTTTAACTCATTATTTATAATGTTTTTCTATTTCATCTAATCTAATAATTTGCTGCAGATAAAAGCGATTACTCTATTCAGTTATTGATAAATTAGCCATCATAATTCACATATCAGTCAGTAATTCCCATTTCTCCAGTGTTTTGTACCCGATTGTAAATTCTGTCAGCAAAAACAATAACAAAATTTGCACAGCAGCGGGAAAGCAGAAAAAGTAATCCCTTGATGTTGTACTATTTCTCTGAGATTAGAAAAACTGGTATTTGGCGGAGTAGTGGTGTTTTATATTTGCCATGATTATATATTATACACAATCGTGCTTATAAGCCTACATTTATAACAACAAAACAGCTCGAAATGGGCAGTTTCTGCCGAAAAATGGCGCCTGGTTACACAGAGAGCAGGGATATACCTGAGCGACATCTATGTGTGGAGAATGGATGAGAGGTGTTTTTAAGTGGACATTCTGCATTTTTAACCTCTATCCTGCTAGACCCGTATATATACGGGTTTAAGAATATTTTAAGCTAAATAATATGTCACTGAAATGGATAATATAGTTTGTTGTAGATGCTCAGTAAGTCGAATACCTCAATTTAGGAGATGTATATTTTCAAAAAATTGAAACATTTCTCGTTATTTAGAGCTGGAAATTGCGTAAGCAATGCCAGCTCAAAATAACGAAAAATACAATTGGAACAATTCAGCAGGACAAGGGTTTTAACAAAGCCATTACCATGATTACTGTCCGATCAAATGTGGGTTGATTTTTCTGTTTCAGCCAAGTTATTGATAAATGATTATATAACAAACTGTCCAATAAGAAAGTTGTGTACTAGAGAATTCCAATAATGTGTGTCTAAAGTTCCGAGACGATCTTAACCTTTAACAGCCGTCACGAATATCTGTTTTTCATTTTTTTATTAGCACATAAGGTACCACCTTTCAAATATCTTAAAAATAAAATGTGACATCAATCAGCAAGATTCTAAAATAATTAACCTCCATTTTGTGAAATCAGGATTATTTTCACTCAATTAAGTGACGCGATCCACAACTTCAATTGAGTGAAAATTTCAATTGGGTTAAAAGGTAATGTGGGTAATGTGGCTTACTGAGCTTAGCCAGAACACTAATTTTTACTCACAAATTCAGAATCAACTTTAAACCCCCCAGGTGGCATTTACTTATACATGTATACCTATCTGACATGATTGTACCTTTAAATGTCGTGGTTTCATAGAATTTTATTGATGGTTATGCATCTATAAATTGCTCATTTTACTCCTTGCATATGACATGTATGATGATCAGGGACATGTGGTTATTTTTCTTTCCATACCATCCAAACTTTACTAAATACAGACACCGAAGGGAACCCACCGATTTATATTAAAAGCGTCTGTGTAGGTTTTAAGCTTCGAAGTGATATTTATTAATTAATATACCGTACTTAAATATATTTTTTGTATTTTACATCATTACTAGTATCTAATTTTATTATATTAAGTATTGCATTACTATTTTAATTTTAATGACGCATATAACTTCCTGTCGTCAATAAAATATTTATTTATCTTTCTTTAATAAAATTGGTTAATTTTTGTTCATTGTGAAGTGAGAATTGCGGCGCCTCTAAACGAATAATTACATTTTGTAAGCATTAAAATATGACATGTTTTTCGTCACCTGGCTATTAAAGTGGTATACGATACAAGTGACGATTTGTCTACGTCTATCAAAAAATTAAAAAAAACTATAATTAAAACCACAAAATTGAAATGTGTAGACACACTATTATATATATTGTTTTACACATTAATATAGAAACACATGTAGCTAGAATGTTTTTTCCATCGTGATCATATGAGTTTTCTGGTGAAGACGTAGGAAGGCGGTGCGCAGAGGGTCAGCACGAGACACTCACAGTTTGGGGAGCATGTGGTTAATGTCCTTCAGCCAGGAGATGCCGAGTCTGCACGCACTGCAAACAAGAGACGTTGACCCAATGTTGGCTTACTGTTGGCCCACCGTCTGCGACATTGGGTGACATTGACTGTTTTGTGTTTTCGTGGTATTTACTTTCCTGCTATCGTCAGACAATGTTGTTATCATGCAGGTCCACCTTATGCGGCGCCTGCCCAACAATAATCCAACACTGGCTCTACAAATCGTGTTTATCCAATTTTGCTTTAATACTGTTTCACCGTCTATGTCGCTAGTCCAACATCAAAGCAACACAGGCTGAACTGATCGTGTTTACTGTCTTGCCATGTCGGGCCAGTGTCGTAGATGGTGGACCAAAAGTAAGCCAACCCTATGTCTACGGCTCTGTTGGTGGGCGTGGTCTGCATAAAGCTGTCTCACGGATGGCCAAACTGTCCCACGTTGGGGCAACGTCCCTTGACGATCCTCTGACCTGATGTTGTTTTAATGCTGGCCCACCGTCTTCGACGTTGGCCCAACATTAATCCAACACCGGGTCAATGGGTATATGGGTTGCCAGTAAACAGGACAGAAGTCAGTACACGTTAATGTTGGACTAGTGTCGCAGAAAGTGGCCCATACATAACACAACAACGGCTCAACGTCTCTAGTTTGGTGTAGGATCACAATTACGCCATACTGTGTGGTTTCCACTAATTCATCCCCAGTCAATAACACGGAATGTTCGCTCAAACCTGCCAACATCTCAAATGCTGTTACGTCGCAGTGACGTCACCGGAAACCCTTTTGAATGTCTGTCGGTGTAAACAGTGTTATATAAGACCCCCTCCCCCATACTGCATTGTATCAGCTGGCTCGTTGAAAACATTGGAGGTCACAGAATGGAAAAAACTTTGCTATGATCACCGACGGTCTCACTTGAATGGGACTGAGCTCATCTTGGATATGCTACTGTTGTTTGAAAAATAATACTTTGATTTCGTGCAGAGGCATAGACCTATAATTTGTCCCCCCCCCCCCCCCTAGGTATCAAGGAGTCATATGTGACACTAAGGAACTAGGGAACGAATTCCAAGTATAAAATATTGGTACAACATCTTTACGCATCTTCATGCAACATATTATCAGAAATACATAAGATTTACTTCTGATATTATGCATGAAATACTCCAAGTGCATGAATATTTCTGCGATTGATGTACTTCGTGCATAAAAATGTTTATATTATGATGGTATAGCCACTTTGCAGTACAATGTGTTGTAGATATCGAGATAGTCTGTCGCTCACATTATGTTCGCTCCTCTAGAGGCGTGTGGCATACATGAGCATCATCACACCCTCCATAGATTTTGCTCGGCCCGTTAGGTTGCGACTCGGGGCCAGCATTAAAACATTGGTTTAACGTCTTCTGCTCAGCGGAAGCGTTTTTATTTTAAGAACTAGGATTTAAATGCCCTTTGGGTCGAGGCCTATACATGTATGTTTGTGCAATATATGAAGTTGACTGGCAAGGTTGTCTGTTAGTATTTAAAAATGACATACGTCATACATATTTCGTTTTTGTAGTTATATATTAAGATGTGAAGGACGAGGTCTTGCCAATTATGGAACCAGTATTCGCTAAAAATGAATTAAATCTGCCAGGTATTTTAAAAATAGTACAGCATAACTTTATTTAATTGCGACCGAAGAACTGTGTTTTTGGTAATATCTGGGGTGCATATAATTAGGAAGTTAATGAGTACCGTGATTACGATGAATAAAAATAACATGAAAACAGGCTAATTCTGCGCATATTTTCATTTAATAGCTGCATATATCATTTCAAGTGTTCACTCGAATATTAACCCTCACAACGCTAATGATGAATATATAGTCGTTTTTACCCCTCGGCCCGTTGGGCCCGAAGGGGTATTGTTATTGTCGTCCCCTTCGTGCGCCGCCGCCGCACACACTCTTTTGGCTACTACACCAACATGGTGCAACATATTAAATTCATAATTCATACAAACATTCAACCCCTCCCTGCTCTTTTTTTTTTACCCAAGGTCAAGGTCATAGGTCAAAGGTCAAAGATTAAAAAAAATCTTGTTAACGCGATAACTTGAAAAATAATTATTTGATCTCTCCGTTTTTTTACGTGAAGTTACCCATGAGTATGGAGATCACCTGATTAGATTTTCAGCTTTCCACCGATAATCAAAATGGCCGCCACCTGGCGACAATTATTTTTTTCGACTTAATTTTTTTTTTCATAATTCTCTTGAAACCTGGTATATATAGGTTTTCAGGGTCTGCGAGTCTGTTGGCATAATCCGTTTTCGCGTGCAACCGAAAACGAGGCTATGGCGGCCATCTTTATTTTTTAATTACAAAATTCCTTGTTAACGCGATAACTTAAAAAATAATTATTGGATCTCTCCATTTTTTATGTGATGTTGCCCATGAGTATTGAGATGACCTGATTAGATTTTCAGCTTTCAACCGAAAATCAAAATGGCCGCCACCTGGCGATTACAATTTTATTTTTACTTTTTTTCAGATTTCCCTCGAAACCTGGTATATATATGTTTTCGGGGTCTGCGAGTCTATTGGCATTGTCCGTTTTAGTGTGCGACTGAAAACAAGGCTATGGCGGCCATTTCGATTTTTTAATTTAATAATTCCTTGTTAACGCGATTACTTGAAAAATAATTATTGGATCTCTCCAATTTGTTATGTGAAGTTACCCATGAGTATGGAGATGACCTGATTAGAATTGCAGCTTTCCACCGATAATCAAAATGGCCGCCACCTGGAGACTAATTTTTTTAAAACTTTTTTTCAGAATTCCCTCGAAACCTGGTATTTATATAGATTTTCGGGGTCTGTGAGTCTATTAGAAATGTCCGTTTTCATGTGAGACTGAAAACGAGGCTGCGGCGGCCATTTTGGTTTTATCAATTTTAATAAATCGTTCTTATTTTCAATTAGTTGCCTTGAAACATGGCATATATAGAGTCACTGCATGAGCCGAGGGGTATTTGAGTGCTTGCACGGTATTTTCAATTCACTTTATTATCGGATCAAATCACTGTTTCTGCGAGCAAAATAAGCATTTAAAGGTCAAAATTTACAAAGTTTTGGTCCCAACCTTAACAAATATGAGTAATTTTCACCCAGTTGAAGTTCTGTGTCGCGGTAGCAAGACACAAAGTGGGTGAAAATTCAAATTGTAAACTTAATTTGGCGCTTTAAATGTTCTTTACTTTACGTTTTCAAGTAATTTTCAAAACAAATAAAAACAAATGAAGAAAATAAATAATAGATGCTGACTTAATTAAATAATTTATTTTTTTGATACATGTGTCTACTTTTCATAAATAAGACGATTATTCGTCGTTTAAAACTGGACATTGGAATCATATATTTTACGTTTATTGGAGAAAATGCAGTCGTTGTTTTTCATTTCTCAGTAGATGGAGATGATTGATCCAGCACGTGCCTCGTGCAGCACGTGGCGCATGCGCCTAGACACGTCGCCCAGTCACGTGCATAATTAGAGTGTGCAGTGAACTTGTTGCCCGCCAGGCTGTGTATCCAACAGCTAACACAATCCACTGACCCAACGCCGTGTCAATGCTGGGACAACATCGGATATGTTGGCCCAGCTTTAATTCTCCCTTGATCCTCTTGCTGCCTGGACCATTATATCCCATCGGTGAATGTTGGCTTGATGCTGTTTCCGCTGTCTACGACGTTTGCCCAGCATTGTTTCAGCCTTGCTCCTTGCTGCCTTTGCCATTATTTCATACACTGACAATCAGCCAACGTTGGCTTCATGCTGGTCCAACCTCAAAACAGCATTGGGTCAACGTCCTGCATTTGCTGCTTGATTAATAGGAGCCGATCACGGACGAGATGTTGAACCAATGTTGTTTTGATGTTGGCCCACCGACGCTGGTCCAACCTTGAACCAACATTGGCTGAACGTCTTGTGTATGCTGGGTGGGTTTTGCCTTTGGTTGATGAATAGGAGCCGAGCACACACGCTGAGGGGGGGGGGGGGGGGGGTCCTCCATGAAGGTCCTGTTCATGTTGGTCATGTGGAACAGCTTTTGCAGGGAAGCCATCCAAGCTTTGAAACCTAAGTGGCAGTCAGGCTCTGGGAAAATCCGCTCTCGACCGGCTCGGTTTTCACGCAATATCGATCGAACCCGTAGCTGCCGTCCTCTTTGTTTGAGGCATGCATATTAAACCAGGCCCACTGCGCACCCTTTAAACACCAGCGGCTTTAACCTTTTGGGTGCAGTCTTGTAATTAAATGGCGCCAGTGCCCAACAAACACGGGACGTTCCACCAATTCTACGACGCTGGACCATCATTAAAACCAACATTCGGTCAACGTCTTGTTCATTAGGTGTGGCTGCTCATTTGTAGCCTAACCGACTCTGAGCCTGGGTGTAGTGTGTTCGAGTCTGGCTCGTGTTTCGAGTCTTGTTGTCTTGTTACAGCAGAATTTTTTTTCTGGTGCAGAGATAACAGTGTCTATCTGTCAAATGCATTGAGTTGAAAAATATACAGTTTATAAAAAGCGAAAATATCCAATAGTTCAAAGCTGATATTTGAACAGTCATCAAAGCCGTTATTAGAAGATGGAATTGTCAGAGCAATTCACAAACAGAGCTTCAAGTGATAAAATAATTAATTTAATGTGATCTTCAGAAATTGAATTGTTCAAATTACTCGGCATCTAAATATACAATTATTGCTCTAATTAATTTCTGCCTTTTTTCATTTGGTTTGACGCATCATATCTCTAGCATTAACTCTATGCTCTGTGCATATAATTATCATATCTTGAATCATTTTAAATTCAACTCTTTTCGAATAAATGCTTATAATTATGGTTAGAAGTGAGTGTCGCTGAGAAATCATTACTTTTATATCCTCTTTGTAGCTTAATATCTGCTGTTTTAACCCTTTCAGTGCGGGGATCAACTTTAGACGTCAGAATCTGTTGAGATTATGACGTCTGAAGTCGATCCCCGCACTGAAAGAATCAAATATTTATAATTGCCCTAGACCCATAACATAGGTATTCAAATAAAGCAGAAAGAGCTGACTAAGACATTTATGATGATTTCAAATTGAAAAACCCCCTTTGATTTTCATGGTTTATACAACGATTTCAGCGTTATTACGGATAACTGCGAATTTTTTATCCTTGTCCTGCTGCGTTGTGAAATAATATTTTTTATGTATTTCAAGCAGTTGCTGCACTTGCTAACGCAATTTCCAGCTCTTTATGACGAAAATATGTTCAAATTGAATTTTCTTTTCACTTAAAGGCAAAGTGTTAACAATATAGCCCCCTATGCATAATGCTCCGAGATCTTTGATCTAAGACGTGGCCATCTATATGTCAAGATAATAACGATTAGCCGCCTTTTATTGCGTGACTCAAGTAATAATTTAAAAGTATAAAATAACTCACCATCACTTGTCATGGATCGCATGCGGGCTCTCCTACACCAACTTATAACATGTATATATTATACTAAAAAAAACCTTAATTAAGACGTGGCTGTCTAGCTGACTCATCGCGGTTAATCATATTTATTTAATTGTTTTTGCTGCCTATGAGGGAGGGGAGAAGGCCTCTTGTGCAATCATGATGTGTAAACATATCAAGTTATCCGATTGCGCACAAACGGGCAGTGAGTTTCTATCCCCTGGTGCTCAGCCTGTTCAGTGCATACGATGTTTTTATGTTTCGCATTAAATTATTGATATAAATTAATTTGTCTGCCTGGGCCCGTATTCTATGCCTGTCAATGTGTTTTATTACACAGGGCCCGTATTCTCGTACAAGTTACGATATATCGTAGGCTTCTGATTGGTCGAGATGGCCATCTCGACCAATCAGAAGCCTACGATATATCAAAAGAAAAAGATCTGTATGTCTGAGCCAATGGCATTTACATTTTAAACTGTATTAAGCCATCATTTACCAGACAAATTATTTTAGTGTCGATGCACTTATAAGTTACATATTAGCAAAAATTTATTAATAAATTCTTGATATTAGATAATGTGTAGACGTCACCACAAAGTATAAAATAGCAACAACAACAACAACACGATACATGGTATTATCGTTCTAAAATAACAGGATTTATATATGCTCATCAATAACAGGATACATAGTTTTTTCGCCTTGTATAATGTAACCTTTAAATTGATATTGCCTGTCATTGTCCCTGTGTCTGTAGGTATTGTAGATGACGTCGGTGTTGACGTATACATTAATGTCTCTAACCTGAGGCTGTGACGTAGTGTAATCAGCACCTAATTCTACTAGATTGAAGGTTAGGTTAACTCTTTAGCCCCAGGTATGTCTTCACATTTATCTTGGGATGTCAGGGAATAATTTCCTCCAGATAAATTGTGTAGCAGCTGTGTAAGGTTACCAAACACATTATCATGATTATTGTGTAGCATTTGTCACAATTATGTAGCTACCTGAATCGCTCAAAAGTAAAGTCATATATTTTCCGTGGTTTCGAATCGCTGTCGCAACTGAACGTGACCAACATCACTTAATTTACCCCTTTACCTGCTATGTAAATTTTATTTCAGTTGTCCCTCGCTACTCACAGCTGGTTAATTGGAGACAGAACATTAGCAAAACTTGATGTTTAACCCTTACAGCGCGGGGGTCGACTTTAGTCGTCAGAATCTGACGTCTGTAGACGTCAGATTCTGACGACTAAAGTCGACCCCGCACTGTACATGTGAGAGTAAAAATATTTATAATGACCGTAAAACAAAAACGTAGGTATTCAAATGAATCAGAAAGAGCTAAATAAGACGTTTATGATGATTGCAAATTAAAAAAGACCCTCTAGGGTTTTCATAAAAAAATTCCGCGCCTAAAGGGTTAAGCACTCATTTCATTCCCAATAACAGTGTTTTGATCGGCTAATATTATAATATTAACAAATTAAAAACTACAGTAGTTGTGCTTAGCGGTGAAAGAGTGATTAAAACACAAGAGTGTAATATATTAAATGGCAGCTCACAGCGTGTTTGTGATAATGAATTGTAGTTATACCATTGTTCAGCATGTTTCGCCAAACTATGATGTGTGGTGCATCAAAGTGACAAGGGTTAACCCTTAAAGCGCTGAAATATTTTATACAAACCAAGAGATCAAAGGGTTTTTTCAGTTTGAAATCATCATAAATGTCTTAGTTATCTATTTCCGCTTCATTTGAATACCTATGTTATGGGTTCACGACCATTATATATATTTTACTCTTTCAGTGCGGGGATCGACTTTAGACGTCAGAATTTGATCCCCCTCGCTGAAAGGGTTAAACTGTAGCCTTGGTTGTACATGTTGTATCAAGGATATTACAACACCGAGGTTATGGTATCCTTGGTTGAATCAACCACTGCTCATACAATGAATTAAGACTAGAATTACGATAATAATATTACAAAGGACGTTAACATCAAGCTACGTACTGGATGTTGTGCTGTATGCAGTGTCAGCGCGGATCTCAAACACAATGACTGTGTATAGTAGGTGGTGTACGAGCGAAACAAATTGTGTATTTCAGCTAATTTGCATGAAAATTGAATTTTGCTATGGTATGCATTATTTGATAATATTAAAATAATATTATTGACCGTTTTACGATTTTATAATTTACGAATTGGTAATAAATTGAAAAAATGCTAGCACGCAAGTATTTCTAGTTTTTAGGACGATTATTATTAATTATATATTAATAAAAAAATAAAATATTTCTTTTGTACCAAATAAAAAATCTATTTGATAGCATAATTTACATAACATTGAATTTATCATGTACACTGTAGTGATGCTACGATGTTTAAATGATTCTCAATACACGCGGCCTTGAAATAAAACTGACACTCATTCCAATTATGAATACAAATTAATTTAAATTGATTAGTTTGTGCTAATTATTCAGAGAGCTGAGTGATTCATCAACCTTTTTCTTCGTGAATATTGAAAATAATATTTGGTTTGCATAATTTATACCGTGAATTTATTACCAACCTCTAATGCCTAAATGTTCACTTTAATATTGTGATTAAATGTCACTTTATTTGGAGAAATTTCAGAACATTTTTAAAATTATTATTTTAACTCTTAGAGCAGTTTTTTAAACTTGTTTTATTAGCCGATCAAATCACTGATATTGGAATGAAATGTATGTTTAAACTTCATCGTCATAAGATTTAATCACCAAGTATGAGTAATTTCAACTCACTCGATGTTATGTGTCGCGGTAGAAGTTGTGTGGTTGAAAATTTAAATTATTCAATTTAGCGTTTTAAGGGTAATTAAATGTTTTTTATTCCAAATATGCCACCTGGTGCATAAATGCGACAATACCTCTTATAGAGTTAGAGTACTAAAAAAATGGTTATGTTGCATTTTAATATGACACTAGTGGACGAGTGAAATAATGATGGGAGTAGAGGACTCAAATAATTTCGATCAATACTGATGACTTCTAGTTTGTAAACGGTTGGAGCAAAGTGACAAAATAACGTAGGGATGTAACGGTACCCCTATGTAAACCTTGGCGTGTTTGCCGTCATCCCAAACTCTGTTGTGTTAGCGCCCATGGCGTAATCGGGAATTAGTTTGCACAGCCAGCGCTAATTATGCCCAAATTGTGCACCCTCCACAACAAAGGCCTCCCTGTGCGTAATGACGCAATTATTTTTGTTTGGCCGAGGATACCTGCGCCCGGCTGGATTACAGCGGACTGGTTGAGTCCTGCACTTTGCGGCGCCTGTTTCTTCTCAGCCGAATAATGGATCGGATGATGGCCGCCATGCGGGTTTGTTCTCGTCCATTCGGTAGGGGGCGTATCTGCCTGGCACACATGATACACAATGCCTTGGCGATACGCCCAACTGTTACTAGACGCCGGGCGTTGTACCAGCTTCAGGTCAGCGCCCGGTCCAGTATACGTTGGAGAAGTTGTACCAATGTTTGTTTAATGTTGGGCCAGCGGCTACGACGCTGTCCCAACATTAAACAAACATTGTGTCAGAATGTCTTGTTTACAGGGAGTAATCGGTTCGTCCAGAGTTCACAGTGCAGATACCCTGGTGATAGCTGGCGGAAGCTAAACAGCTTTTACAGTTCATTAGCTGTGGGACCTGTATTTAGCTCACTGTACCAACCAAGGAGGCAATTTAGATATCTCTCAAGTCTGGACAAGAATTCAGCCAAATCCAGGGCTGACTTACATAATGCAATGCGAAGCGTATTGTAGTCTATAAGATGTATATGAGTCGTATGCGTATTGCGTATGGCCAAATATTCGAGCTATATCGAAATACGCTGGAAATGTAATAAACCATTTAATCGCCCATATTGTATATGCACCATATCTTTTAAATTAATTAATTTAAGAAAAAAAAATACATTCCATCAAGATGTAATTAATCATTTAATCACCCATATTGTATATGCACCATATCTTTTAAATTAATTAATTTAGGAAAAAATATTACAGTCCATCAAGATAATTTGCTTGAGCTATCATTCGATACCCTACACTCGGGTATTTTATATAATCAGTTAAGGCCTCACCGTAAGTTCCTGTGTAATTAAAGGGTTAAAGAAATCCGATCCTCCATATTGTTTCCCATTGATTAAACTGTTTTTTCACTTCTGACACCATTTTATTTTTAAGATGTATCTCGGAATTATTAAAGTTATTATAGTTTTAGGAGGAAATACTTTCACTCACATTTTCCGTGTATCATTATCCCTCTTAATATAAAATAATTCTGTTCATCACTGATATTTGCTGATTATGTTGGTCAAACCAAGGAAATAGAATCAGACTATTTCTCCTGAGAACTTGGCAGTCGAACCTTCGCGATACAAGTGGCATACGATATAAATTGTATTGGCGTCTTCCTCAGACATGGTCATTGCCTAGAAGGATGGGGGTGTGGGTATCAAAAGAATAATAATAAGCAACTTTCAAGTTACTGTGAAGTTGAATAACTTGAGCATGCAGATCTTCACCCGTGTTGTTATATTATTAATGGAGGGTTGTTATACGATATTTACCCTGATGACATCGCAAGGTTCTGCCACAGAGCCATCCACTGTTAAATAGATTTAGTTCTAAGACGAATCCGATCACCAGATTTCGCCAGCTGAAAAAAAGCCTAGTTTTAATATGCACTTAAAAAATTAGTCTCAGTTTCACAACACGAGTTTTTCGGTAGGCGGGGCGAGTTTTTTTACACAGCTTGCTGTGTACATAAAATAGCAGTCAGTGTGGCCGGGTCTGCAGCGTAGCGAGTTGGGTAGACTGGTCATGCCGGTTACATGCTATTATACTGTATGGTATTACAAACATGCAATGAATTACGGTTTATGCATGACAAAGTATACGGTTGTTGGTTGGATCTCTGTTTTGTGATGCATGTCTCCAATGACAAAATCAAAATCAAATTTGCACCCACCTGAAGTTGTGTCTCTACCGGGACCACGACTATGATTGGGTGAAAATTATTATTTGTTTAATTTCAGACGAAACGTTTGCAAATCTTGATGTTTAAGCACTCTTTTCATTCACAATAACTGTGATTTAACCTGCTAATGGAACAGAATAAAATCGACTATATCTCTTAAAGGGTTATTGCACATATATTTTTGTTGTATAGCTGTGTGCAAATTATAGGAGTAGATATCAAATATACTATTACACATCTCGTATTATACGCACATATACATGATATAGCGTGTACATCTGAGGCATCGAAGCTTTACAATGTTCACTGTACACAGGAGAAGTCGTCCATCTTCTATGCTTTTTGATTGAAGACCGATGCAAGGTCACGATTATCGAAAATAGTAGCTCGTCATCTCCAAGGTGATGTGTTCACCTTTT
>OZ024912.1:14555072-14577572 GCA_964017125.1 Flabesymbios commensalis
GGTACGGTATTTATAACTAGAGTACTATTCCCCAGCAAGTACAGAAACATTGCTGCACTTTTGGACCAGCGTCGCAGACGGTGGCCTAACAATATAGCAATGGTGGGTCAATTGCTAGTGTTCGTGGTTCCATTCCAAGCACTGGCAATCGCTGCAGACTTTTTGAAAAATAACGGTATTTTCATCAGTCAAATGGTTAAACACATCAAAAAATCATCACACACAGATCCGACATTGCTCTAATGTTGGTCTTATGTCTCAGACGTTGGCTCAAGATTGACACCACGTTGGTCAGCGTTTCGTGATCGTTGTATGTCACACGTCCTTATGATGACCAAGGAGTCCTTGTTATGACGTTCAAACATCTGTGACCTCCTCCGCACCAGTACAGTGTGTGCCAAGAAAACACCGTTGACCCAATGTTTGGTCAATGCTGGGCCAGCGTCGCAGACGGTGGCCCAACATTGACCAAACATTTATTTCGCGACCAATATTGATTTAATGTTGGGCCACAATCACGGACAATGGGCCAACGTTATAGCACCATTAGTTTCACTTCTATGTTTTCCAGGGTCATCCACACTGAATGGCCTCTTATTATAATAATAATTTCCCAGCGAAGACAAGTAAAGACGTTGACCCAATTTTGTTTTAATGTTGGGCCAGCGTTGTAGACTGAGGAATAACATTGGTTACTTGTGTCATGTTTTCTTGGGTAGAGACGATAGACCTCTAATTTACCTGCGACGTTGGCCCATCATATAGATATCATTGGCTCAACGTATTGAGTTTGCTAGCCTGTTATTATGATAATAATTTCTCTATACATCTAGTTTACCTCTCCGCTCACGTGTCTCTGATGAGATCCTAAAAAATTTACAGTATCAGAATCCATACGCAATATGAAAAAATCTTAAAATGTCTTATTTTGATGTCTCCGTTTTTAGGGCCTTGAAAACAGGGCTTTTCAGAAATGGTGACTTTGATATATCCAGAATTTTAAAATATTGAGAAATGAATTGTACCCTAAGCACAGATGGCAATCATTACGATTTGGCTGTGTGTTATAATATGTGTTTGAAGTTTGTATAAATTTCGAGAGTGAATGTTGTCATGGTTGTAGAGACTTTGAAAACGATTCTGAAGCTTCGATATATCAGTGACCAAAGCTTTGTCTACTTTCTGGGTGTACAAAAAGTAGCCCTAATATAGTTCTTAAATTTCATTTTGTTTGGTCTTATAAACCCTTTAAAAGGTATTAAATTAATTTCAAAAAGGGGCATGACTGCATGACCCCTTTTACGTTTGACCATCATGCCAACAACATGATTGTCACATGTCCCCCTTTGTTCTCAGCATTCATGATTTGATTTCAATTTCATTCAATCATTAAAAATTCACCATTTAGTGTTATTTCGTCATTTGAGAGTCATGATAAATGGAAAATTTGGTCACAAAAGTCATGACAAAGTCCTTTTTCACGTTCATTGCAACCCTGCATGTTAAATTGACCCTTGCTCCGCTGAATTGTTTCTTTCTATTTTTCATTCATTTGAAGCTGGAATTGCTAACGCAATTTCCAGCTTCAAATGACGAAAAATATTTCAATTTATGAAGAAAAGGCCTTCTATCAAAATTAATTATTTCGTTAGCTGCAGAGCATCTATCACTATCACTATCACAGTGACATTTTCACAAATATTCAGTATTTTAGGGAAACTAATATGGCTCGGCTTCAGACCGCCAGGGCTCGAATGTCGAACCCTGTGTCTGGAGGGCAGTGTCATCTGATTCATGTCATCCTCACCAGGAGGCTCTCCTGCTATTATAATGGTACAGTTTGTGTGTACATGTAGTCCCCCCCCCCCCCCCATTGCTGCTCGAAGGGATAAACATTGGTGTTTAGTTCGTGTAGTTATCACGGTATATGGTATGATCATGATTATGAATAAGGCAAAGCTAACTACTAGCTGTCTGACTGACTGACTGGGTAACTGCCTGGCTGACTGGCTGGCGACTGGCTGGCTGGTTGGTTGACTGACTGACTGACTGACTGACTGGCTGGCTGGCTGGCTGGCTGGCTGGCTGGCTGGCTGGCTGGTTGAATGCCTGACTGGCTGGCTGAATGACTGGCTTGTTGGTTCTAAAGTTGACTGGCTGGCTGTTGGTTGTGCGTTTGGTTGGTTGGTTGCCTGACTGGCTGACTGGATAGCTGACTAGCTGGCTGGCTGGGTGACTGATTGACTGACTGGCTGTGCTCTCCACTGGTATTGAATACAAGAGACCAGAGATACAAAGCAACCCCTGTACACCTTCTGTAGCCCAAAAACCAAAAAGGTTACAGACATATATACCTCGGTCATTGATTGTACCCTGTAACACCCACCATCAGATGCAGCAGTCAGACGTGCTCTTCCGGGGTCATAATTCTAGGGTGACCTGACCTTGTAGCCCGGGGGTGCAGGTCAAGGTGAGGGTGGTTGCCCTGAGTGACTCGGGGGGTCACATCTCGTGGTACACAGTCAGTTTGGTCGTCTCTCCGCCCACCACCTCTGACCCCGTGACCCCAACCTCACAAATAACATGTCAGTCTCTCTGATTGATGGCAGCATTAGGCTCATGCCGATCACCCGCATACAAACGTTGCTCTTATGTTGGGCCAACGTCGTAGACGGTGGACCAACATTAAACCAACATACGCTAAATTGTCCAAACACAGCATCGGCCATGTATCAACCACGGGACGTTGTTCCAATGTCGTGTAATGTGAAGCCAGCAGAATACAGTGGACCAATCTTAACCATTAAAGCTTTGTAGGCCTATAATCCAAGAGTCCAAAGGTTTTTTTCTTTAATTTGAAATGATCTTAAACATGATAAATGTCATGGTTAGCCCGTTCTGCTTCATTTGAATAGCTATGTTATGGGTCCACGGCCATTATATATTTTGTTATTTCTTTCAGTGCGGGGATCGATTTTAAACGTCAGAATCTGACGTCCATAAGACGTCTGATTCTGACGTCTGAAGTCTATCCCCGCGCTGAAAGAGTTGAAGCGCTCAGTTAAATAATATTATTTTATCCTTGCTCAAAGTTGTTTTTCGCTTCCGCGACCCACATCTTGAAATGAGTGAAAATTATTTTATTTCATTGTTTAATTTGAGACCAAACATTTGCGAATCTTGATGTTTAAGCACAAAAAAACAATTCTAAATATCTTTGACTTAACCTGCTAATAAAATAGATTAAAATTCACTATGTAGTCGTGCTTAACGCCTAACCCTTTCAAGCCTGAGTTTACCATTGTCATCTCCATCCACTACAAGCCGCGAATTGCTGTCGCAATTCTCGACTTGCAGTGGATGAAGAAGACTTGAAGTGGGTGAAAAATTAAAGAAAATTGCCATGTATTGGTAAAGCAGTTTCTTGGAAATTTTCATTCTAAAACCCTTAGTTGTGGGAGAATTAAATCTGTTTTCAGGGATTTAAAATGATGCTTTAATGCATCATGAGGGCTCAAAGGGTTAAAGGGTTAACAGTTTAACGTCTGTAACGTGTTTGTTGGTGACCCTCACACGACCTGACATACATTCTCCAGTGCTGGATTCAAGGTATAGTTCTTTTTTTTCAAGTTCTTAATTCAAGTGAGGATTCGTTGATCAAGTCCGGGATGTAGTGAAATATATTTGTACAAGTACGTTATATACAAATGTAGGTTTTTGTGAGGACAAATTATGTTTATTGGTATTCACCAGGTGGCTCTCATCATTACTATATCTGTAATCCGCGCGGTGCTCTCTGGGTATAGCCTTTGCCCGCTGTTGGTGCACAGGAGGACTACTCCTTTTGATAAGTTATTGTGAAACGGATGTTGAATTTTAGAACGGTGTTGAAAATTTTGTTGAAAAATATAGCTTATCCAGTGTCAGAGATGCAGATAAGCTCAAAAGTGCAAATATCACAGGATTATTATTATTTAAAAATTCGACGACTTAAACTCGCTAGCAGTCGCCAATATTCATCCCATCTCCACAATAAAATTTGAACAGTCTCAGATGGATAACCGAGTTGAGTTCGAAAATCGGCTAGTTTGAATATCGAAGATGGCCGCCGTGTACATATAGATTGTCTTATTCGCCATTTAAATATAACACCTATAGATACTTTCTAAGCACATCTGAACCGAATGAGCCCCGCCTGCTGTGTAGGTAGGTGATAGTAATAGTAGTTCATCCAAGTAGTTGGCCCACCGTCTGCGACGCTGGCCCAGCAATAGTCCAAACTTGGTTGTTTGTCTCGTGAGTAGTGGGTTGGCACTGTATTTTATACAGTAAGTGAGCACTGTGACTGTCGTGATATATCTCATTACTAAAGCTCATTTCCTGAGGACGTCCCAATAACAACGTTACATTCACCCAATGTTGGGCTAATTTTGGGCCACCGTCTCCGACGCCGACCCAACATTGGTTGAATGTACCGTGTTTGCCGAGTACGTGCTGTACCGGCCGGTGACTGTAACACTAACGCTATACACTCAGTATTAAACTGTCTACTGCCAACTCTAACACTATATGCCCAGTACTAAACTGTGTACTCCAATCTGGTACGCTATACACTCAGTACTAAACTGTGTAGGCTACTGCCAGCTCTAACGCTATACGCCCAGTACTAAACTGTGTACTGTCAGCTCTAACGCTATACGCCCAGTACTAAACTGTGTACTGTCAGCTCTAACGCTATACGCCCAGTACTAAACTGTGTACTGTCAGCTCTAACGCTATACGCCCAGTACTAAACTGTGCACTGCCAGCTCTAACGAAACACAGCCATTATCAAGGAGATAATATCGTCTCCTTGGATATAAAAGGGTGTATCTGCCACTTTACAAAGTGGCAGATACACCCTTTAATATCCAAGGGACGATTTGTTGACAATGTCAACTTGACATGTCACAGAAATATTAACAACAGTAAAGTCCTTTCGATTTCTTTTTGTCCGCCATTTCATCCAGCGCCCAATAGAGGCCGGGTGCATTTGGGCTCCGCATGCCGTTTTATGTCGATAGCAGAGGGTGGTTTGTTATATATTAAGACGTGTCATGATTCAACCAATACACACAATTTCTGCGTAATACTGTGTACGTGAGTGAGATTGTGGGAGAGTCGTAGCAATAAAATCAACCTCTAGAGCCAAAACATCACAGAATCATTATTGACGGTGTGTGTTTGCTTCCAACTTTTGGTGGTATCAGTATTGGTGCCAGAATGTCTACTTGTCCCTAGTGTAAGTACTAAACTTACATTCAAGACACAGAAGATGTAAGCAACAAACACGAGACGTTGATCTATTGCTGGTGCAATGTGGGCCCACAGTTTGCGACGCCGGCCCAACATTCATCCAACATTGTGCTTTCTGGGTATGTTTTGTCCTCGAGCACTGTCCACATTCCGTCATCATTGTTAGTTAATGTATTTGTTTCGTATCAATAATATAATATTATATGCGGGGACTTCAATTTAGCTATTTTGAATATAATTCAACCCACTAGAATTATTCAGCGAAATGCGACATATGTTAAGTTGCAGATAAAAATCACATTTTATTTTACCCTAGTCCTGCTAAAGCCGTATATCGCTCCCTTGTAGTTAGAAGGTGCTAAACTGCCACTTTGTAAAGTGGCAGTTTAGCACCTTCTAACTCCAAGCATGGTTCAAATCAAATAATATGTCTCTGAAAATTATAACATGTTTGTGATAGATGTTCACTTGATCAAATAACTCACTTTGCAAAAATGTGTCTATTTCCATAATAATAAACATTTGAAGCTGGAATTGCGTTAGAAATTCCAGCTTATTATGACGAAAAAATATAACAAACTACAGCAGCACACGGTTTATAATATGAAACACAATTTGCGTGGTCTCAGAAAGTAGAGGGTTGACACTGAGTCGTCAGTGTGCAGCCACATGCGCAGCCTTGAATTGTAGTCATCGCTCACACGATATTCTTTGAAGTATAGTCAGTGTGTAACATCACCGGTTTATCCTGTAATTGAAGATAACTGAATCACACAACGGGTTTTTCTTTGTATAATGTGTTTCTTTTTCACAAACGTTACGCATATTGGCGAGTAGTCACGTGATTGCTGTAGATCCGAGTGGACAAATCACAGACTCCTGTAGTTTGAACAGACCTATCAGGAGTATTCAGTAGTTTGAGATAATATGATTGTTTTCACAGTGAATGCAGTCGTGTCTCCTTTTATATTGTAATGTGTAACGCTATGAATGCCGACGTAAATAAGTCAATTTTCACCCAATTCAAGTTGTGTCTCTCTACCACGACCTACAACTTAAAGTGGACAAAAAGTATACATATTTGTTTAATTTGAGACAAATAAATTGCAATTCTTGCTGATTTGACGCACATTTCACTTCCTAGAACCGTTATTTGATGTAAAACGATTATAGTTATCAAAGGGTTGAAGGAAACAACCTAGAAACACAACACAGCAAACACGAGACATCAAACCAATGTTGTTTCAATATTGTGCCAGCGTCGGAGACGATAGGCCAACATTAAAACAACATCGGGTGTCAATGCATTAAGTGGAGGACCCAGAATCTGTTCAACCATCGCCCAATGCTGGGGCGATATCCTGGTTAGTTATGAGCGACCAAAGGAAACAAAGAATACTTAGAAGTTGAGTGTAGATGATGGCCACTGTGATTCGATGTGTATGTACAATCATTGACGTGTTAGACTACAGAATGAATGGTACAATGTACCATTTGGAGTCGAGTCCGCGTGGCCTTACGTGGTTTTAACCCTTGAAGCGCTAAATTGAATAATTTAAATTTTCACCCACTTGAGGTTGTGTCTCGCTACCGCGACCCACAACCTCAAGTGGGTGAAAATTACCCTGATTTGTTTAATCTGTGACCAAACAATAGCAAATCTTGGATGTTTAAACACTCATGTCGTTCTCTTCTCATTGAAAATGGGTAATTTTAATTGCAGTTTTATAAAAATGAAAGAGAATCCTGCCCTCAACTTGAGCGAGTCCTCATACTGAAGAACCATAAAGTTTTGTTGACATTACCAATGTTGATTTAATGTTGGCCCATCGTCTTCGACGCTGGCCCAACATTGAATCAACATTGGTAATGTCAGCAAAAAATAACGGTTCTTCAGTATCAGGACTCGTTAAAGTTGGGTAGGACTCTCTTATTTTCACAAAACTGAGTTTTTCTCTCACTCGAAATTTTGTCCAAAATAGTGCACTGCTATATAGCATCCAGGCATCATATATACTGAGTTACTGCAGTGGAGACACGGGTTCTTTATTGAAATCCAATATGGCATCAGATTGTTTGATGTCTCGCTCGCCACATTCCTCTGTAGATTGTAGAATAATTGACCACCGCAGGAATGCGTGGAGTGGAAGAAACGCTTCCTAGGATGCCACTCGTGTAGAACTGTGACTCAAATTCATTGTTGTCACGCCACGATCCTAAATAGATGGTTTTCACCAAGAAGTCTTATTTGCAATTGTATTAATATTGTTAACCCTTAAAGCGCTAAATTCAATAATAAAAATTTTAATCCCATTAAAGTTGTGTCTTGCTAGCACGACCCACAACTTCAAGTGAGTGACAATAATTATCCATATTTGTTCAATTTGAGACCAACAAATTGAACATCTTGATTTAATTCCCAATAACAGTGATTTGATCGGCTAATAAAACAAATGAATAACACATATTTAACCCTCTTATTACCAGTGATTACCCAGGTGAGATAAGTGTTTATATTTTGAAAATTACGATGAGATCTGCAGAGATCCCAAGTTATAATGGAGGTCAGGGGAAAAAGATGATTAAAAAATAGTAAAATAATTTTAAACCATGATATAGAAAATATCTGGGCGATATAGGTGTTAAACATCAAGATCAGCTAATGTTTGGTTCAAAATTAAACAAATATGGGTAATTTTCAGCCACTTGAAGTTGTGGGTCGCTGTAGCGAGACGAGTTCAAGTGGGTGAAAATTGAAATGCTATAAGTTTACGCTTTAAAAGTAAAAACGTATACAAAGAGACCTAGCAGGGCAAGGGTTAGGTTGGTACACATTTCAGGTGACGTTACCATGGTTACACACAGTCAAACGGTGCACAGTAAAATGCAGACATCGGGCTATGTTCTCGGGATATTTCGTATGTCTTGAATGTACATACCGCGACTGTAACAATAGTTGTAGAAAACGGGGAAATTCAACAAGTTGCCAGAATTTTGGTGAAGGTCGGGAAATATGCATAAATCATAGTTTCTTAGTTGACAATTTCAAATTGTATGTGAATGTTTTCAAAATATAACCTTGTCAGCAAAATCATTTATATAATATACATTTTCGAACAAGTTTACAATCAAATAAAATACCTGAAATTGGTAAAATATTCTTCGGCGGATATTCTGGTGATAAAATATTTCAGTTTTATATTTCAAATGTATGAGACATAGAAACATGTATGAGAAATAGAAACATGTGTGA
This sequence comes from Flabesymbios commensalis, assembly GCA_964017125.1. Classification (NCBI taxonomy): domain Eukaryota; kingdom Metazoa; phylum Annelida; class Polychaeta; order Terebellida; family Flabelligeridae; genus Flabesymbios; species Flabesymbios commensalis. The sequence goes on from OZ024912.1 coordinate 14,563,621, forward strand.
GAAATAGAAACATGTATGAGAAATAGAAACATGTATGAGAAATTGAAACTACTCAACATCACAATGGTTAATTCAGCGGCTATAGTGTCGTATATAGTCATGATTTATATATTGTTTTTCCTCGTAGAATTGGGCTCCTGGAAGAATAGTTCACCTTTACCACCAGAAACAGAATAGCAATTCACTCGTAGTGACATTAGTGAATTAAAAGGAATGAATTTTCTGGGTGGTCCGATACGAAAATCGGGATGTTTTATCATTATGGTTGCCATGTTTTCATGCTTTGTAACTTAACTCTTCCAGCGCGGGGACCGAATATAGACGTCAGAATCTGAAGCCGATCCCCGCACAGAAAAAGTAAAATATTTACATTGGTCGTACACCCATAACATATGTATTCAAATGATGCAGAAATAGCTAACTAAGACATTTATGATCCCTTCAAATTGAACGAAATCTATGATTTGTACATAACTATTTCAGCGTTGTAAGGTGCAAGTGTTGGAACACGGGGAGTATTAGCTTCTCTAACCAGTGGTACAAGTTGGTTGTTTTGATGATTCATCGGCTGGTTGATTTGTGTAAATTATTCACTTCTACATAGTTGAATCACGGGAAATAGAACCATTCTATTTTCTTGCTTAATTGATGTTTGTTTAGTCGTTTGTCCAACTTTGTTCGTTGCGGGACTGGTTACTGCGGGTCTGTTGGTTTGGAGGTTTTTTTATTGGATACTACATACTATATATATTTATTCTTTTGACGTTAGGCTATTTTTCATGCCTCTTTTCACGAAGCTTGATATCATGTACTAATTGGATGGGCGTTTCCGTCATTTCGTTCTTCTTCAGGACCTGGGGATAAAAAGGACATGTATGTTACTAATACTAGTACGTCACCGATAACCCTTTACCTGCTAGTGGCCCATGCATCATCTGGAATATTTCAAATCAATTAATTCAATTGCCCATTAAGCAGCCCTCGCCGATGCGTGCTGCTTATTGTATTCCACACGGTCCGCCGCCGCCGCAGTGATTTGTTTTCAAAATAGCTACTATTCTAACAACTTACGCTTCCTCATATTTCGCATAGCCACCACATACCACTGTGGAATTTTTTTTGTGACATTTTGATCCCCATATCATCAACCCTTTAATTACTACGACCACTAACAAAGGGATGCTCGTTAGCGCGTTTCATGAAAAAGTTTCCATCATATTTTCTTTTGATTTGCCAAATATTGTCATCGTTGTCAGCCAATGACCTAATTACCTTTTGGGAGCAAACTCATTTAAAATGACACGAATATAAAACAAAATGTAAAGTCTCACACAAGGATAACCCATGCCAAATTTCGCAGAAATAAAATCCAAAATGGCCGACTGGCGGCCATTTTTAATAATTCTTTCTCATCATCTCGGAGATCTTGCATGACAGCTAAAGTGGTAATATAAAACAAAATGTCTATGACATTTTTTTGGAAATATGAAATAACAAATAATTAAACGGGCGGTTTTGATGATAATGAAATTTTGTTTTTTGACACATGTTCTTCACTTGTCAACACGGGCCCAACATTACATCGTGTTCTCTAGTGATTTTTTACCGAATGCTGTTTAGTGTTGTTGCTGAGCCAGCATTAAACCAACATTATGCATGCTTTTTATTGCTGGACAAGCGTCTCAGACTCTGGCCCAATATTAAACCAACTTTCTTTAATGTATTTTGCGTTCACGAGATGTTGATCCAATATTGTTTTAATACTGGTACATGGTATCCGAAACTTAACCAACTTTTGCACAATATTGGTTGAATGCCTCGGGTGGATGTCAGTAAATATGAAACTTTGGCCCAATGTTGTTTTAATGTTGGTCCACCGCTTACGACGCTGGCCCAACTTTAAAACCACAGTGGGTTCATTTTGTTTGCTGTGATGTCAAGCTGACAAGGGCTGAATGGGCTGAGGTTTATTCCGCGTAGGGCCGGGGGTGCCCCATGAAGGGCCGAGACCACTGAAACCCCAAATTACAGGGCCAGCCTGTCGTACAGGGGGTGTGTGGGGCGCACAGTACACCACAAGGCTGGTCCCCTGCTGTGACTCAGGCACATTTATCTACATACAAGCGCCGGCTTTCTTCACAACTGACAACAATTCAACATCTGACCCAGGGTGTCCTATTGTAGGCAGTCCAGCGCTGTGCACCTAGTTTCATTAAAAATGTGGTAGACCGACCGCCAGTGAATCAAAATACATGCACTGAGCGAACGGTGTTTTAATGTTGGTACAGCTTTGCAGACGGTAGCCCAACATTAACACACTATTGGTTGAACGTATAAACTTTGCCGCGCATGCTACCCCTGGTTTCATCAAAATTGTGGTAGACGACTGCCAGTAAACTCAAATGGACCTACATGCATTGAGTTAAGGGCGGTTTTGCCGGCGTCGCAACATTAAAATGACAACATAATATGTTGACATGGAAATTTTGATAAATAAATTAATATGGTTATATAGCCTACTGAACTTAGTCAAAAATGTAAAAAATCACAAAAAAATTCAAAAGCACTGAAAAAGACTAATCTATTTGTATTTCCAAGTCGTATACTGCCATGTAAACAATTTTAACTGTGTGCAGTATACAACATTTTATAACACAAATACCCACCGTCTCAGACCGTGAATCCAGGGTACTTCAAAGGCTCTGACGTTAATTGGCGCGTAAAAGTGAGGGATTGGAGGATTTCCTTGCAACACCGATTGTCTGTCCAACGCTGTGCCGACGACATCTTAGAAATGTTGATAAAAATGTTTGTTTTTTTTAATGAAAAAAAGTTTTAAAAACAAAATTGATGTTAGTCCACGGAGTCCCCCTTTAAACCACCAATGTTGAACGTATGAACTTTGTCTTATGAATATCTTAAAAATGTACTGCCAGTAAATCCAAATACATACATTGAGCCAACGGTTGCTTAATGCTGGGCCAGCGTCACAGACAGTGGCCCAGCATTAAACAACCGTAGTTTAATCCTTTAAACTTAGCCTGATCATCAAATTAACGTATATTATCTTAAAAATTTAAACAACACGTTGCGATATATTTTGGCGTTTTTCCATAGTTAACACAATGTCATCCCCACCTTTTAAAAATTGTATTGAGTGTTTTCCGTGTAGTTTTTTTCACTTCTGAAGTCACATTATAATTTATTGGTGAATATCAAAATCAATCAAAAATCAAGCTTTGGTGGTAAGGACATAATAATTTATAGTAATTAAAATATTTATAGCAAATAAACGATAGTAATTGTTTACGTTGCACATTTGCACTGGGACATTTTACTATCTTTCAGTGGAATTTAGGGCCTACGTCATTTGGAAACTCTTTGATGCCGTTTTGCAAATGCTGTCAATTTCATTGAAATATGGTAAAATGTTCTACACCTACAGTGTGTTGATACAATGTTGTTGCAATGCTGGTCCAGCGCCTGCGACCCTGGCCTAACATCACCACAACATTAGGTCACTGGGTCACCGTCACCCTCCCCCCCCCTTCCCCCATTCCAAAAGCGTCAGTAAATGGCTGCCATTATTCTGTGAAGCATTTCCAGTTAAATCAGGTGCGCTCTTGTCCTGTGCACCAAATTACACACCTCATATTGTGTGCGTCCGTCCCCCGGAAAACAAGACGTGCAAAAATTGGTGGTATAACCCTTACAGCGCGGGAATCGACTTTAGACGTCAGAAGCTGACGTCTGTAGACGTCAGATTCTGACTTCTAAGGTCGATTCACGCGCTGTAAAAATTAAAATATTTATAGGTATTCAAATGAATCGAAAATAGCTAACAAAGATATTTATGATGATTTCAAATTGAAAAAAACTCTTTGCTTTGGTTTATACAAAAATATTTCAGCACTTTAAGGTTAATGCTGGCCCACCATCTACGACGCTGGGCAAGCATTGGTTTCAAGTCTTGTGCTTGCTGGAGTGACAGTTTGGTTGCCTCTCAAACACTATGCTTTGACCCAATATATTTTTAATGTTGGCCCACCGTCTACGACGCTGGCCCAACATTAAAACAACATTGTTTCAGCGCCTGGTGTTTTTGTTGTCGGTCTCATTTGGCGGGGTGGCTGAACCTTGTCTCATGTCAACCGCCTCAACGCAGACTGCAAAATAAAAAAGAGTCATTGCTGTCTCAATGCTGTGTCAACGCTGTGAGCATCGGCCCCGCATTGACCCAATAATGCCCCAATGTTGAGTTTATCCTTTAATCTTCATCGTCAAAGAAATGCTGCTTGCACCAGATGACGTAACATATTTTCAAAATTCACTCACTCCATTTAAATCACGGTTATTGGGAACGAAATGAGTGTTTAAACATCAATTTGATCTTAAATTAAATAAATATGAGTAATTTCCACCCACAGTCACTTGAAGTACCGCGACCCACAACTTCAAGTGGGTGAAAATTTAAATTATATAATATTAATATTATGTAAATTTAAACTCTATAATCTGTAGCGCTTTAAGGGTTAAGAGGGATGAGAAGCTTCTCAATTTCTTGTGAACTTGAGATTCAGGAATAAAAACTTGAGACAGACAAATTACATGGCATCAAATCATCTGAGACCACGGTGCCCGGGTGGTATATATTTCCGAGGAAGATCAGACCCCAATGTTTAACCATTGGTCTTTACTATCTCCATGGTTTGACCCTTTAAGTGTAGGGGAAGCTTTCAAACGCAATCAAATTGTTGTCTCAAGGGAAAACTTGTATGACCTTGTGACTATGGTCACGGTCGTGGAGAATGCCAATCTGTATACCCTCTATTAATATAATAAGAAAATACCGCTCACTGTGTACACCTTGTATTCGTGCATTCACAATACATGTATGCATGTATAACACATATACATCATAACAATATGAATAGTTATTGTCACTTGGTCATTAGCACTTTAACGCTCGTGTCGCTTATTTATACGCATCACGTGGCATAATATTCCGAAGAAAATCACATTTAAAAATGCATTAACAATCAAAAAAAGGAAATTCTGACCTTTCATTTGCTTTTAATAAAGATCGGGTCTTTTGGGAATTGTGGCAGTCATTCATAATTCAAGGTGACAGAATTTAGAAGAAATTTCTGCGCGTTAAGGGTTTTGAGGGATCCCAGCTGCGACATTTACTTTTTATCAGAAAATTTTGTCGAATATTAATCATATAAGTATAAATATTTCACCAATAGCTATCACTCAGTCAATTTTCAAATCACAAGTACATCTTTTAACTACACATTTCCAATTTCATTGGCTTATTTCCACATTTATGAAACCTTATATATATATATATGAAATGCAACAGAAGAATTTTTCAAATAACCTCTAAATAAATTCCCCACTCCTATAATCTGTCACGTTGCCACTCAATGACAAGTACCTATTTTAACTACACATTTCCAATTTCACTGGCTTATTTCCACGTACGTACCAAGTGAACTTATCAGAACGTTCCGTTATTAAAGATGGTCGATTTAATGTTGGGCCAATCCAACGGCGCGCCATCTGTTTTAACCCTTAAAGCGCTAAGTTACATAATTTAAATTTTCACCCACTTGAAGTTGTGTCTCGCTACCGCGACTCACAACTGCAAACGGGTGAAAATTACTCACATTTTTCTAATTTTGGACATAACATTTGCCAATTTCGATGTTTAAACACACATTTTATTCCCAATAGCTGCGATTTAACCTGCTAATAAAACAGATTTAACCCCTATAGTGGTGCATAACGCTTAAAGGGTTAATATTTAGACAGTTTGGCACCAAAATATAGTGTGTGCAGGTCGTACCGTTTATACTATGAGCCATCACGTTAACCCTGAGAACGCTGAGTTATGGAATTTAAATTTTCGGCCACTTGAAGTTGTGTCTCGCTACCGCGATCCACAACTTCAAGTGGGTGGGAATTACCTAAAATTTTACAATGTCAATTAAAACGTGAATCAATGTCGCAAATTCAATGACAATTTTTCTTTTGATTCGATTTTTTGTTAAATCGTTTTATTTTAAGGACGATTAAAAAGGCCAAAAACAGCTATAGACGCGATTATCATTTCATATCGTTTAAACGTTTACCCTTGTCCTGCTGAATGTTCCCATCTATTTTTCGTTATTTGAAGCTGGAATTGCTAACGCAATTTCAAGCTTCAAATAGCGGAAAATATTTATGTTTATGAAAAATAGACATATCGGCATAATCAAATATTAATGTAATTTTGATTTACTAAGCATCTATATCGAAAACTATTTTGTCAAATTTAATGATATTTTTATTGATCTAACCATGCTTGAAGCCGAATATATACGGTCCTAGCAGCACAAGAGTTAACGTTTAGATTTCTTTGAAACCCACGCATTTCCTCTAATTTTGTGTCACTTTGAAATGTAAATTACCGCCGCATAAACAATCACAATTTTTGTGAAGATAAGAAATACAATGTGTTTACTTTTATCTGAAAATGCATGCGAAGAACACGGCATCATTTTGATGAGTTTTCACCATACAGACTTGAATCGATTCCATTCTCAATATGCTATGTGGCTTTAAAAAGGGAGTATATTATGTGCGACATCAGTCCCTAAAAAGTTAAATGTACCGTTTTCTGCTGAACGTCGCGCCCATTTAAACACGGCATTTTGGCGTTCCGTGAACTGCACCGGTTTGAACCGTACGCTTTAATGAGACATCTATGGCAACCTCTGTAGACTTGTCATGCAGATACTCTTCTAACATGGTGTCCTGCTGTCTAATGAGCCGTCAGAAGGCGCATATGACGACCAGTAATTCACAGTTTGTTTGAAAATGTTTAGAAAAAATACACCCGGCGTAAAATTAGAAGTATTTATTGATGTGAAATATTTTTTTGCGCATTATATTTAATATATAAGCTACGTCATCAACAAATGGTTTAGAAGGTACATTTGGCCTCATTCACATTGACACATATTGACTGCAGATACAAATTTCAAATATTTTGCCGACTATTCAATGAAAATATTGACTGCAGACAGATTGCTAAAATTTTACCGAAATATTGCATTAAAAATATCGACTACAGATACAGTATCGAATCTCATTTTTTATTTTTTTTATTTCGCCCCTGTGCTCTTTGCACTATTATGTCTCATCGATTGAGTGCGTGGGTGTGTTGGGCTAACACGTGCATCGATTGCACACATGTTACCAGGCTTTGTGTTGTATGAAAATGGCGCTGTTACCTTGTTTGAGGCAAATCCGATACAAGGCCCACTCTCTGAATGCAGGTTAGGAAAGTGGACCTTGCAATATATTAGGGAAATTACATTGTAAATGCATGATTCGGCGACTGCTTTGTAATTTCCGAAGAGTTGCTTGCGCACGCTGTTGTAGCCTACTACATGCTTGAGCGCCTTAGCCACACGCTGCACCACAGTGAAGATTTATACGTCAGCGAAATTAACCCTTTTAGCACGAGAACCGATTTTAGACGTCAGCTTCTAAATCTATCTTCTAATTGTTGTGGATCCATAACAGCAGAAATACATAAGACAGACTCAAAGTTTTATGTATTTCTGAAGATAACAGGTATTCATATGAAACGGAAAGAGTTAACTGAGAAATTTATATTGATTTCAAATTGAAAAAACCCTTTGGTTTCTATGGTTTATACAAAAAGATTGCAGTGTTATAAGGGTTAAATAGCTATTGTTTCTTTCTAGTTTATACTCAAATTCCATTCTTATCATTCATCATGTATAGATATTTCGCTAATTAAATTAAAATTTAATTGGCAAGTAGGCATAAATGCATACCTTATTTTCGCTACGTGATACCAAGGAATCTCAATCCCATTCATTTCATTTTCTCCAAGTTATTTGGCCGTTTTGTAGGCCATACAGGCCTTTGTAAATGTGTAATGTCTTATAACGTTGCGAGTTTACAAGCTATCATAATATAATTTACATCATTATTTTCAGTATTGAATAAGCTTTCTGGTGATATTTCTTACATATCCGTATGACCAAAATTTAAAAAGTTAGGAATTTGCATTGCGATGATTATCACACTGACAACGCTTCTGAGTGTAAATTAGGGCTGGGTCGTAAAATCAATTAGTGGCAAACAACACTGAAACGGGATCAACAAAGTTTTTGTTGGCGTCAATCACATTGGAAATGAGTAAAACCGGGAGTAGTCCTTCCTTCTTTATTGAGATTCCTTGGTGATACTGAGCAAATTGTTCCCTGTGGTTGGACTGCACACTTCTGATGGTCGTTGTTAAGTCACCCACTCTTACTTGTACATTGATTGCGCACGTTGCTTCCCAGCAAACACGTTACGTTAAACCAATGCCGATTTAATGTTGGGCCGACGTCGGAGACGGCGGGACAACATTAAATCGACATTGGTTTAACGTGTCGTGTTTGCCGAGTTATCAGTCAGTCTGTGGTACGCGTCAATATTATGTATGCATCGCCGTCGCTGTCCATATCTTGTGAACGCGATATCTCAAGAACCGCTAGTCCGAATCATTCGTAATTTTGTATGTAGCTCCTTACCTGCCTGACCACGAAATGTTACCTGTCCAACCACTGAATGAAAAGGCTTGGTCACTGATATATTGTACGATGTACTAATGTTGCAGAAATTATACACCGTGTCTGTTATTGGAGTATGCAGTTGTACCGCATTGTCATTAGACCACTAGAATGGATCGCACATATCGCTGCCCTGTTTGCGTAGGCAGAGCAGCAGCCAGGAATTGTTGTACAACGTGTAAAATTGCATACTGTATGTAGCAAGTTTCTCAATAAAAGTGCTTATAGCAGAGTAATGGAAAAACGTTTTGGAATTATTATTAATTATAATTATGATTCACTTAGTGTTTTTTGTGTGAAAAACAGCCAAATTGTAGAGGTAAAACAAATTTATTTTCGACGAAATTTAATTAGACGGACGGTGTTTTATTATGCGCGTATGCATCCAAGATCACAATACGTCTATCAAGTGTTGTTTTAACGTTGGTCCACCGTCTGCGAAGCTGGCCCACCGGTAAACCAGCACTTGATCGCTGTCTTGTGTTTATCGCTGTTGACAATGATACCTTGGTGTAGGGTATAATAGCATGGGTATAGGGTATATCAAAACATGGCCTGTATACTTTACATAATTACGGTGAACCGAGGGCAAAAACCCCTACTTAAATGTACACGCACGTGACGCGTTCTTGGGGCAGACATGCCTTAGATTCAGCCACCATATCACATCTACGCACCACATTATGCTAGTTTTTTTTTATTCCACATCACATATTTTGTATAAAAGTAATGGAGTAAAAAATAGCACAGTCCATAACATTGACGACGCGTTCATTTTATGTTTATTATTTGGGTTTTTCATAAAATCAGGTAATTTTTATTCACCTTGGGGTGTGAATTGCTCCCGCAATTCTCACCCCAAGGTGAATAAAAATGAGACTTAATTAACATGGTCATAAATACACGGGGATTGAGAGGGTTAAATTCAGCGACCGTGAAGCGAAAAATAATGTACCTAGAACTAGTAGATGGTGAAATGATTTGGCCTGAATTATTGAGAGATGCACCATTCACGCAGCTTGTTTGTGCGGCTGTGTTCGTACAGTGTGCTGTGGGCGGTCTATGGCTGGCATTCAGCGAACCTGTGAAGCTTCGTGTCCTGCCGCGCTTTTTTCTATTTTACGCGGCAAAGAAACCCTTTTCATGGATGAGTTCAAAAGGTCAATGTCGACTACATCATTAGGAGAAATCTATATTATCTATACCAGTGTTCCAATATACAATAAACGGGGTTCACATTGGAAAAAATCAACAAATTTGAACGCAAAAATATTTAACTAAATTCACAATTCCATTTGAAAAAAACTTGAAAATAACTTTATTAGTAGAAAAAATGTTATGACAACAAAAAGAGTTCGAACTTTGTCAATTTCACTCCCTTTTTTCCGAAGTCTATGTCATAGGTTAACGTTGTTCGTTAACGCGATAAGGGGACCTATATAATTATATGCGAATTAAATTGTATTTCTATTATATTGTGGTCTTTCCTGGAATATCAAACAGAAACAACGGATAATGGATTTATTGCGGACGCAGTTTCCGGCTTCAAAAGACGAAATATATTTATATTTATGAAAAATAGACATCTCCAATATTGAATTATTGAATTAACTAAGCATCTACCAAAGACTATTTTGTCGAATTTAGTGATTATCTATTGATCTAAAATAGTCTTGAAACCGTATAAAAAATTTATACTAGTACGGTCCTGGCAGGTCAATAATGAGGATATAAACCTGCTAGCTATTTACACCGTTCAAATGGCTTTCAAATAAAATAATGTGTTACCATGTTTTCCCATGACGTTTAGCTATCCCACACATATAAAATAAAATATTACTACTATATTGTGATGTATATGGATAGGGGAATGATGTAAGCACACGTGGACATGTTATTATTCCCATTATTAGATGTTTCCTTTCTCGAGACCCGCATATTTTCTTCAAAGGATTCACATTTTATGTGACACTCGTTTATTATGAAATATGCGAATTTTGTCTGGCATTGTGATTACCAGTGTTTATTCCAAGGGGGGGGGGGCGGTGCTGGGGGGTCCACTCAGGATTACTAAGGAGAGGGGGTCTGACACACCCACACTTAAATATGGTCTTACAATTTACCTTGGAAGGTGACATTTTAAAATTTTCCTGGCTCGACCACTTTTCATCAATGGAACCCGGACCCCCCCCCCCTCCATCCTAAAAATTTCTAGAATAAATCCTGATCACTGATATAACCGATAACTTTGACAAACCATTCTTACCAGAGAAATTAAAGGGTCGTATCTGCCACTTTAGTCTTTATAAGGTTACAACCCTTTCATTCCTAGGGTTAAACAAATACACTGATACGTTGTTGTACCTTAATGTGTATGTGTATGGCGTGTATTCTTGCATTCTGTTGAAAACAGAGTGTGTGTATAGGGGGTCTCCGAGAAAAGCCATTTTCCCAGTGCTGTTTCAATGCTGGCCAGCTGTCTGTGACATCGGCCCACCATTAGAACAACATTGTGTGAATAAAATATGAATTGTGTATTGCGTGTATTCTCTTGAACACAAAAGATTGATATAGGGGATCACAGAAGAAACATTGCCCCAATGCTGGTTCGATGTTGGTTTAACAGCACACACGGAGAACTGAAACAATCCTGATTTAATGTTGGCCCACCGTCTTCGACGTTGGGCCAACATTTAATCATCATTGTTTTAGTTATCGTTGTGTGCTGTTGGAGTGGGGTGTGTGTGTGGTGCGTGTCTGCCTGCATGCATGTCCACACTATACCATATTGATCTGAGCTATAGAAGCCGGGATTATGTGTTACAGGCCTCAGTGCCTGCCTCTGTATCAGGCATTGTGTCCCTCTGTGATAGCAGACTCAAGCTGTGGCTCTGCCTCTGTACCAGGCATTCTGTGATAGCAGAGACAAGCTGTGGCTGCTCCATCACCAGCCCCATCTCTCCTGCTATTGTGGCACGCTGGCTGGCCTACCTCAGCAGCCCGTATCTGTGAGCTCTCCATCACTACCATCTGGCTGAGTACGGCGTCTCCCCAGCACCGCCTGATAGGCTTATAGCATTAAAGACAAGGTGAACACGGCCAAAATACACGGCAATCTGCAACCATCCTAGAAACCCGGCACAGGCTTCATCACCTTGGTCACGGCACCAGGAGGGTTGTTGGTTTCCTTGGTAACGTCGCCCTGAGCGTCACGCGGGTGCGGGTGCGTTCTGGACCAGTTGGCCGCCCATTGTGACGTCTCTCCTCCCATGACGCTAGTCGTCAGGGCTCTGGATATGCATGGATTGTGTCCCTCGGGGTCCACTGTCCCGGGACATACACAGGTATGCCAACTTTAATAACCCTTACAAAGCTGAATTATTTTCATTTAAACGATGGGGATCAAAGGGTTTTTTTCAATTTGAAATCATTATAGACGTCTTAGTTAGCTCTGTCCGGTTTATCTGAATGCCTATGTTATAGGTCTGCGGACATTATAAATATTTGTTACTTACAGTGCGGGGATCGACTTAAGACGTCAGAATCTGACGTCTGTAGACGTCAGATTCTGACGTGTAGGGTCGATCTCCGCGCTGTAAGGGTTAATTATTGGGTTCACTAAACAACCCTACAATTCTACGCTCCTCATTTTAGCCAAGCCTGTGGTTTCCTAGATTTATATAAATCCCTTGTTTAGGGGTTTATGTAAATCAAGGAGACCGTGATTTGACAATGAACCTGTTCTGATATTAGGTATATTAGGTATGTGTACTTCAATTACTTAATTTCATCAAGCAACCTGAAAATCTGCGTTTATTTATAAACCTTTTAAACCCTTATGATTCCTTCAACCATCGTTATCGTCTCTGAAAACTGACCTAATTTCGCTCCCCTAAGGATTTTGGAAATCTTCATGAAACTGTTTAACCAATATAATGACATTTTTTTTTAATTTGACACCAAGTCATCTTCATTCACTACAAGACGAGAATTGCGACAGCGGCTTATAGTGGATGTAGAAGCTAATTTTTGTAGCTCTCAGATTTATGTAAACACCTTGGCATGAGGTCAAATATATATCTGGGAAACCACAGTTTAGCCTTTTCCTTTGACCATGAATTCGCTAAAGAATCAATTTGACAAACACAGGGTTCTTGAACATTCTAAGCTCCCTTGTAGAAAAACTAGATATAGAAAAATAAACGTTTATATCGCCTAAATCCTCGGTGATCCGAGCTCCTCAGAGGCGCGACAAAATATAATCCTGATCAGACAGCTAGTCATAAGTCAGTTTGCATGTCGCCTGGGTCAACCGGACCACCGAGCCGAGAACTCTGGAGCTAAGTCTGAAAAGCCCGACCATATATGCACCACGTCACCATGTATGCACTAATTGGCATATTTTATCAAAATTATTGGAATAAAGCTTTATAATCCATCACAATCAAGGTAATTTCAGATATTATACTTTGATATTTTATAAAATCAGGAAATTTGTATTCACCTCAAAGTGAAAAAAAATGTATACTAGATAGATAGATAGATTGATAAATAGATAGATAGATGTTTTATTGACAATAATTCAAGTCATTGCTGACTTATTTGTCATAGCAATATATATAACAATATGTACAGCAGGGTTAGAATGGTTAGTTCTGTGAATCACATATCGACATGGTATGTACACTTACATTCCGGCTTGCCATTTGCACATTTAAACAAACTTAGGGTATTAAAAATATTCATCATAACTATTTAAAATAACGTCAAACACAATACATCATTATCATGGTATATGTACATGGGACATATATGTTTCCCGTACCAAAACCAGAGATAAAATACCTACTATAACTTATTCTAAATGGCAGCATATATAGCTATACGTGGTAGCTAGGAGGTTATAAAGCCCGGGGTATAAATGGACATTATTTATATTTTGTGAATTTATGTTGTTGTTTGTTATCGTTTGTAAAGTAATTTAAAAAATGGTCTATCTCTTATACTATTTAGCGATCGCGAGACACTATAATTCGTCCTGTTGCAATCTGGTTAAAGTAACAGATATTTGTTTTCAGCAGGACTAATAAATTATTACGCCACAATGTCATCTCTGGAATAAGTTATGTGTTCGACCTATCACTTTTACAAAATATGCGGGCCTCACAAAGAAAGAATGACATCTCTCACCGTTGTACCGTTGAACATAATGCTGGTATTAAAGTACAGTATATTCCAATCACTTTAAAAGATCACTTTAAAAACGGATTCTTTCTGAGTTTACTGCCGTAAGCATAGAAAAAACCCTAACTA
>OZ024912.1:14580072-14662572 GCA_964017125.1 Flabesymbios commensalis
ATTCATCTTTATCATGTATTGGAAAGCCTCATTTATATCACGTGTACAGTGAAGGCTCACTTAGCAGACCACCCGTCATGTTATCATGTACTGTAAAGCCTCAGTTATATCACGTGTACAGTAAAGGCTCACTTAGCAGACCACCCGCCATGTTATCATGTACTGTAAAGCCTCATTTATATCACGTGTACAGTGAAGGCTCACTTAGCAGACCACTCGCCATGTTATCATGTACTGTAAAGCCTCATTTATATCACGTGTACAGTAAAGGCTCACTTAGCAGACCACCCGCCATGTTATCATGTACTGTAAAGCCTCATTTATATCACGTGTACAGTAAAGGCTCACTCAGCAGACCACCCGCCATGTTATCGAGTACTGCAAAGCCTCATTTATACCCTGTGTACAGTAGAGCCGACCTGCCATGGTATCATGTACTGGAAAGCCTCATTTATACGTGGTGTACAGTATAGGCTCACTTAATGGACCACCTGTCATGTTATCATTTATACGTGTATGGTAGAGGCTCGCTTAGCGGACCACCTGCCTCATTTCAATCACTTGTACAGTGAATGTTCACTTAGCTGACCACGTGCAAGAACGTCCAAAAGCGGTGATCTCCTAGATGAAACTCACAAATAAACACTATTATAAAATGTTGACTGCAACAGCATTGGAATGTTTAAATCTCACTTTAGAAATAATACGCACGCATTTATGTTGAAGTATAGAAATAGAAAAATAATTGTATATCTATACTCTTATTTGTTTGTTAGAAGATAATACGATGTCACATTATAATATATGTAAAATAACTATAGAATGATATATCCTCCTGATAAAAATATAAGGAGAGAGATATAAAATTATACTTGATAGTATTACCAAAAAATTTAGATACGAAATTCTTTGGTATTACTTTATACGTTATATCGTACACATTAATATACCATGCTATAGATTATGGTTAATAGAATGTCAGAGATATGTTAAGTATACATGTACAATTGATATAATTGTGAACATAACTCTATGGTATCTTTTCACATGATACACATCCCAGAACCAACCCTTGTTTTAATGCTGGCCCGCCATCTGCAACATTGGCCAACATTAAATCAGCATAGGGTCGACGTTTCTTGCTTACTAGGGTGTCCTATATGTTCGTGTTATACATTAAATATTTACTAGCGCCGAATTGTATCGGCTGAGCATTGTAGACACGTCTACGATATAAATAGTTGTTTTGAATATAGTATCAGTATATATAGTATATGTCGTGGATTCTGAGTATGAATCAGCAATGAGTATAACTGTTACAGCATGCTCTAGTAAATTAACATAACGAGATTTATTTCTTCTTATTTTCGATGCAAATTGCTTCAGGTGGATTAAAATTGTCTAATTTAAAAAATATTTAAATTTAGTTTAGTCGTTTTTAATACTATAGGCCTATGTTTTATTATTCGATCAAATCACTGTTATTGGGAATAAAATGATTGTTTAAACATCAAGTTTTACAAATATTTGGTCTCAAAATAAACAAATATATGAATAATTTTCACTTACTTGTTTATTGTTTATTCAAAAGTTTTAACATACTTATACAGCCAAAGTGTATTATCGAGTGCAAACCAACCCGATATGTCTGTGTATATCGTTTATAAAACGTTGTGAAGCAACAATAAAACGGAACAACCCTCTAAAAACATTGCCAGCTGACATTTTTCATTTATTTCATATTGGTATTGCCGACACAATAATTAAAGGATACCCCAGACTAGTTATAAGTGAGTTATAAAATCTAATTGGTGTTTTATTTAAGATCGGAGTCTGCTACAGCAACTTTCCATATACCCTTTCATCGCGGGAGTCGACTTTTAACGTCAGAATCTGACGTTAAAAGTCGATCCCCGCGATGAAAGAGTTAAAAATATATTCTGAGCGTTGACCTACAACTTATAGGTATTCAAATGAAATAGAAAGAGCTAACTAGGTCATCTTAATGACTTAGTTAGCTCTTTCTTCTTTACAAATGACTTAGTTAGCTCTTTCTGCTTCTTCATAAGACGTTTTCAAATTGGAAAAGATCCTTTGCTTTATTCTCTATGTTTATATGCAGATATCTCAGCGTTATAAGGGTTAATATATTTTTCCGTGAACAGTTTTTTTTCAGTTGATATTTTTGATATCTAACAAACATAAATATTACATGCACTCCTTGATTCCTTGATTATGTATATGGTTTGTGTAGATATTTCCACATGAATACACGCCATAACTGTATACCCAAACAACCCAGTGTTAGATTAGTGCTGGGCCAACGTCTACGACGCTGGCCCAACACTAATCCAATTTTGAGTGAACGCTCCGCTACATGCCTATGTAGGGAATCCCAAAAATGTCGGCTTGCGTGTACGTCTCATTAGAATTCAGCCCTTTGTGTGATTTCAGCCAAAAGAGATCTTTGAAGTGACATATCCTAAATTATCTCAAAGTCCCCTCAGATGTGTAAAGCTGTCTGCCACATAATTTAAGTGTTTTTAATATGTTAGAGTATATGAGAAAATGTTAACCCTTTTCCTGCTAGTGACACGTATATCAGAGTGTTTAAGAACATGTTAACCCCTTGAGTTATTCAATTTCAATTTTCAGTCACTTGAAGCTGTGTCTCGCTACCGCGACTTACAACTTCTTCAAGTGGCTGAAAATTACTCATATTTGTTTACTTTGACATCAAACATTTGCAAATCTTGATGTTTAAACGCTAATTTCATTCCCAATAACGGTGGTTTGATCGGTTTATTAAATTAGATTAAAAACACTTTAGTCGTGATCAGCACGCAAAGGGTTAAAGCCAATATTTCAAATAACTAGCTTTATAACTTTAACTAGCTTATATCAACAAATAACTAGCTTTATAACTTTATCTAGCTTATATCAACAAATAACTAGCTTTATAACTTTAACTAGCTTATATCAACAAATAACTAGCTTTACAACTTTAACTAGCTTATATCAACAAATAACTAGCTTTATAACTTTAACTAGCTATTATCAACAAATAGCTAGCTTTATAACTTTATCTAGCTTATATCAACAAATAACTAGCTTTATAACTTTAACTAGCTATTATCAAC
Source organism: Flabesymbios commensalis (assembly GCA_964017125.1). Taxonomy (NCBI): domain Eukaryota; kingdom Metazoa; phylum Annelida; class Polychaeta; order Terebellida; family Flabelligeridae; genus Flabesymbios; species Flabesymbios commensalis. The sequence continues at coordinate 14,583,213 of OZ024912.1, forward strand.
AAATAACTAGTTTTATATTTTTATCTAGCTTATATCAACAAATAACTAGCTTTAAAACTTTATCTAGCTTATATCAACAAATAACTAGCTTTATAACTTTAACTAGCTTATATCAACAAATAACTAGCTTTATAACTTTCACTAGCTAATATCAGCAAATAACTAGCTTTATAAATTTAACTAGCTGTGGATCACGTCGGGAAAACTTGAAACTTCAAGTGGGTGATATTATCAACGAAAAAACTTGGTGATTAAAGTGTTAAAATGGATTGATTAAAGTGAGACTCTGTGTGTAGAGGGTTAGCGTGGAGACAGTGCATAGTATCCAGCTCAACTCTATACACATCCTTTAGGTATTCCACGAAGGAATTTACCGCAGTGTCATGTGTGCGTCTATATTCCACAAAGGTATATCTCATGTCTCTGTGTCAGTGTGTGAACGTGTGTGTCACGCCAAACCGCAGTGGTTGAAGTCTCCACTGTTCAACACGGTATATTATAAAGTGCGGCGCCAGTCATGCTGGGCTGGTCCTCACCATTCACCATGTCCCCAACGGCACATATGTCTGTTCACATTATAAGCCTTAACTGTTGTGCTGCTCCTGTTTTTCGTCATTTAAAGCTGGAATTGCTAACGCAATATCCAGCTTTAAATGACGAAAAAACATTCCTTTTTTTTGAAAATATACATCTTCAAGTTGAATCATTTGACTAACTGACCATCTACCGCAAACTGTATTATCCGTTTCTGCGATATATTATTTGGTTTAAAATCTATTTGAAATTGTCTATATATACCGGTCTAGCAGGACATAGGTTAAGTTACTATGTCGTTATGTTTTAAATAACCAAGTCTTGTGAACCTGAACTACTTTTAGAGAGCTTAACAATTAAAAATATCGCTCAAAAGCACGAAAACGTATAGATTACTTTGGTTACAAAAGTTAAAATATCAAATGCGTTAGAAATAGTGTATAAATTGCAGGTGGAGAAGTTAAGATCATCTTAACTTTTCTAATAAGAGAAAGTTAAGATGATCTTAATTTAAAGATGTTTAGTATGCGGTTGACTCAAAATATTTCCCATCAAGAGTCCAGTGAATCATACCATCACCATGATCACTGTATAAGTGAGTGCCATGGAGTCTGAGTTCTGAAGTGGAGCTTCTTTCAAATCTCCTCGACAGTCGTCAAGCAGAAGCTTCTGCTTGACCCTTGTCCTGCTGAATTAGTTCAATTGCATTTTTTGTCATTTGAAGCTGGAATTGCTAACGCAATTTCCAGCTTCAAATGACGAAAAATAGGACTATTTATGAAAAATAAACATGTATGAAAATTACCATTTTGATTAACTTAGCATCTACCACAAACTATTTTATGGATTTCAGTGTCATTTCATTGTCTCCTAAATGTACTCGAATCCTGATATATACGGCTCCAGCAGCACAACGGTTAAAAGGGAATAACCAATGACCTCTCTCACCCCAAATCAACCCTTACATCCCCAAGCCCGACTATAGTCAATTTGGTCCTTTTTATTAGTCAATCAAATCACAGTTATTGTGAACGAATGGTGTTTAACCCTTTAAGCCCTCACGATGCATCAAAGCATCATTTTACATCCCTGAAAACAGACATAATTTTCCTACAACTAGGGTTTTTAATGAAAATTTCCATGAAACTGGTTTACCAATACATGGTAATTTTCATTAATTTTTCACCCACTTCAAGTCATCTTCATCCACTACAAGTCGAGAATTGCGACAGCAATTCGCAGCAATTCGCGCCTTTTGGTGGATGAAGATAACAGTGGTAAAGTCAGGCTTCAAAGGGTTAACTAATGACAGATTTGCAAATGTTTTGTGTCAAATCAAACAATTATGAGCAATTTTCACCCACTTGAAGTTGTGGGTCGCGGTAGCGAGACACAATTTCAAGTGGGTGGAAATTATTCATATTTGTTGAATTGAGTGAAAAATTAAAAAATATAACGGTACAGGTTTAATATAAAAGGTTTAAAATAGCATAAGTCTGTGTTGATATGGTGGATCAAATCTTGATGTTTGAGTACACATTTGATTCCCAATAACAGTGATTTAAACGTCTAATAAAACGGATTAAAAAGAGGTTTCAGCAGGACAAGGGTTAAACCACTATGTGTGTCCATGTATGAGGGACACCTGTCACTGTCCTGGGTGACAATATTTGTGGAGTCGCTCAGTCTGGATCTCTAGATCGATCCTTATTCCACCACCTTTTCTCTCAAGTCTGGATCTCTAGATCGATTCATATTCCACCTTTTGTGCCCCGCGGCCGTCAGGCAATGCGAGCAGCTTAGATCCACCTTTTGTGCCCCGGGGCCTTCAGGCAATGCGAGCGGCTTGGATCGTAGTGGTTCGCGGTACATGGCAACTCAAGCAGTTGTCAAAGCCTCAGTATTGATCTGAAGTATTCTTAGAACATAGTCGATTTCTTTGGATGACGATCGACGCACTGAACGATTTTGTGAGTGTTTGTGCATTCCCGTATTGTGTAAATTGATTGAATGAATGAATGAATGAATGAATGAATGAATGAACGAAAAAATGGGCGCACGAACAAACGAATGGATGGATAAATGAAGGAATGAATGAGTGGACGCACACACGCACAAATGAACGAACGAACGAACGATGAATGAATGAATGAATGAATGAATGAATGAATGAATGAATGAATGAATGAATGAATGAATGAATGAATGAATGAATGAATGAATGAATGAATGTGTATGCTGCGCTGAGATATATGATGTAAGAAAATACCACCTGGATGACATTTATTTTCAAGATATGTCCCCGACATCAATCTAAAAAATATTACCAAACACGTGTATAAAATTCCCAAGGCTAGATTTGATTACGTGGTGCGTGAGTGTTTTTTGTTGGTATAGTTTAGTTATTATAGTGTGGAGTGTGCGGCCCCTGGATGAAATCTATCCTTCACCAATGAAGGTGATCATCACCCCTCGATCACACACCAGTCTCCCCAACACAACGTCAGTGAACACTGGGTATTTCTGTCCATATGGAAAGCAAATATGAGACATTGTTCCAGTGTTGTTTTATTGTTGTTTCAACATCTGGAGACGTTGTCCCAGCATTAAACCAACACTGGGACAATGTAATTTGTTCGCGGGGCGTGTGCTTTTATTTCCCGGTAAACAAGAGCCGTTAAACCAATGTTGGCTTAATGTTGGGCCACTGTCTTCGACGTTGAGCTAACATTAAGCCAACATTGGTTCAACATCTCGTGTTTGCTGGGTTCTGTTCATATACACATATTCACGAAATATTGACCCAATTCTGTTTTAATGTTGGGCCAGCGTTGCTGACATTGGTCTAACATTGAAACGACGCTGGGTAAACATGTATTGTGTTCGCCAATTATATGTATCCATTCTGTCATTTTGTCACGTTTTTATTTTATTTTAATCCATGCCTATGGCGGGAGGTTTTGCCAACACAGGTTTACCTTTACATTTAGTGAGTGGATACAGAGACACGAGGCTGGGAAGACAAAGCTCCAGGCAAGCTGATCATTTAACCCTTGTCATGCTGGAGTGTCTTATAATTTAACCTTTGCCCTCCTGAAGTGTCCGTTAACTCTTACACTTTACACCTCTTAGTGCGTTTATAGTCGTTGATATTTTAATCCGTTTTTTTCGATTAAATCGTGCTGTTATTGTGAACGAAATGTGTGTTGAAATATTAGGATTTGTAAACTATTGATCTAAAATTGAGCAAATATCAGTAATTTCCATCGACTTGGGAAGTTGTGGGTCGCGGTGGACAAAAATTAAACATTTAAGCGCTAAGTTATTAAAATTAATTTTTTACCCACCTGAAATTGTGTCTCGCTACCGCGATCCACAACTTCAATTAGGTAGAAACTACTGATATTATGTATAATTTCAATCAAATACATGAGCACTATGTTCGTAAATGTCATGCTCATTTCTCTTTTAATTGTTTTTTTAAGGTAACTATTATTAAAAGGCTAGAGCACTTTAAGGGTTAAAACGAGCACAGTCGTGAATGGGACTCAAAGGGTTAAGTGAGATATCTATCATGACATTAGCCTGAGTGACCACCTTTTAATTACAAAATTACGCAATGAAAACAAAAATAGTTGTGACGCGTAATTAACCCTTTGACCTGTAGAATGCCGTACCGCCTGACATTAACCGTTTAGCCGCCAAATTATTTAATTGGAATTTTCAACCACTTGAAGCTGTGTCTCGCTGACGCGATCCACAACTTCAAGTGAGTGAAAATTGATCAGATTTGAAAAAAAATTGAGGTCAACAATTTTGGAATATATTGTTGATTGATGTCACGTTTTTTCTTGAGCATGTTTGAAAGCTGGTATTTATTGTGATAATAAATAACAATCCCGAGTATAATCGGTACAGCCGATTTAACGTAGGGCCAACGTCTGCGACACTGGCCCTACATTAAACCAACATTGTCTCAACGCGCACTGTGCAATCAGCCATCCTTGTCCGGCTTTGATTGACACATCATTACTTTTTGCTGGGCAGTGCCTCAGGTTGTGTTGATTTTTCTACAAACAATGTTTCTGTTGTCATTTACATCACACTTACAATGAGGGGAGACTCGGGCAATGTGTACCGCTCACAATAAGGGGAGAATCGGGCAATGTGTACCTGGCTCCATTATTATATAGATTGGCCTGACAGCCAACAGAACTCTAAACTAAGCTAAGTTTAAGTGTGTTTGTCATCCATGGATATTCCAATATTTTCCAGGGCAGCATTGTATTTTGGTGACTTTTATATTTCGCTATGATCACAGCTCTCGTCTTTTTATCCTCCTCCCTATCACCGTTACCACGGTTACGTGTGTGTGCAGTGAAGCGTGTCAATTAGAATCCGTGATCTACCATATCAACACAGAGTATGCTATTTTAAACCTTTTATTTTAAACCTGTACCGTTATCTTTTTTAATTTTTCACTCAATTAAACAAATATGAGTAATTTTCACCCACTTGAAGTTGTGTCTCGCTACCGCGACCCACAACTTCAAGTGGGTGAAAATTACCCATATTTGTCTAATTTGGGACTAAACATTCGCAAATCTTGATATTTAAGCACACTATTTCATTCCCAATAACTGGGGATACCAGAATGTGAAGTCCGGCTGTGGAGACTAACTATTTTGAAACCTCTGAGATTTGACGCACGTTTCACCAATGAGACTTTAGTGAGTTTCACCATAGATTCCTTGGTTTTCCAGACAGAACATTGAAATTTATGTGTTCTTCACAAATTCTGAAGCGATGTTTAGGAGACCTCGTATACGTAACACTTTGAGTGTCAATTAACCCTTCCAGTGCGGGGACCGACTTTATACGTCAGATTCTGACGTCTAAAGTCGATCCCGCACTGAAAGATATGTCTAATAACCGTAGAGCCATAAGATATTCAAATGAAACGGGAAGAGCCAACTAAGACTTTTATGGTGATTTTAAATTGAAAAAAACCTTTATTTTCTTGATTTTTTTTACATTTTATTGCTTTAAAGGTTAACGATGTAGGGCTTGAGAAAACACTCCTATTGTTTCCCGCTTTGTAACCTAAAATGCTCGCTTTGTAAAATATCCCTGACATTATATATCCCTGCCGCGGGTCTCATAAGGTTATAGATATAAATCAAAACGCGCCGCAATTCTACCGTTAAATTTCCGCTGCTGGACCTAGAATGTTAGCTAGATAAAACAAAGCGTACCCTATTCGTGTCTATCCCCGATGCGGGACTTAAAATGTTAGCTTTTTAAATCTAAACATGCATCATTCTCGCCATTAGATACCCGCTGTAGAACATAGACGGTTAGCGATATAAAACAAAACGCGCTTCTCTGTTTTGTCATTATATCCCCGCCGTTGGACCTAGAAGGTTAGCTATATAATACACTGCCCTGTGCTGTATGTATATATAGTGTACTGCACTGGGTCATCTTAGTTCACTGACCTCATTAGCATTTTATGACAGGAACATCTGAAATCGCTCACTCGCTGCACAACACGTTGGCACAACAATGGCTCAATGTGGAAGACGCTGGGCCAGCATTAAAACAATGTTGTGTTTGCTGCATCTTGTACTATTTCTGATTTGAGTAGCGGGAACAGACAGTAAATTTTACAATCTATGTTCTGATAAATACGACATGTTGGTCCTGTATTTTAAAATGTCAAAATCATCCTGATTATGATCAAGTGTAGACCTAGTATACGGCCAATGTTTGATAGTCAATTTGTTCTTCAAAAAAAACTTGCCATGAGGAGATTCCATGTGGTCACCTGAATCTGGATGATGTTATTTTTGGTCGGCCTTGGATTGTAATAGGTTTATGATCCGTCTAGACATCATGTACCCCTTTCACCTTGGATAATCACTCACCCACGTGTAGATCCCCCTAATTAACACGTGTTTTATCAAGTCAACTTTACGACATACACCAAAATTTGATGTTTACCATTTGTATGTAGTGCCTGCACAGAAGACTTATTTCATCTGTGACTTATCTCATGAGTTACTGTTATCTCATGACTTATTTATTATCGCAACTTCATTTTACAACAGTCGAACTTTATTTTACTGTTCTTCCAATCGACGCAGATTTTAATATTATATACAAACAAAAATCCACAAAAACACCGTAATATCTTCTAAATACGATTTTTAAATCCTAATGATGTTTATCCTTGCGTCACTTTGAATGATTATGGTAGAATCTAATGGGAACCTCTGCTGAACAATAACTTTATGTATGCAAGTAGATTTAGCTATAACCAAATGTGAAAATCCATCGTAGTATTACATCATTTTAATTATACAATGTAGACTAATTCAATGGGAAACTCATTATTTCATGGCCAGCATATCTGAAGGGGGGTTTCTTTGATGTAGGATACGAACTCCTAAATTTAAAGGTACGTGGACGATTGGAGAGCTTGATCATTTTATCAAACTCATTTATATAGTTTCTCATTCCGCTTCAGACTATGGTATACGTGGCTGTTCATTGAATTCTACCATTGAATGCCCTTGGGCCTCTTCCCCTCACTGCTGTTCATCTACCGTGTATATGCCCATCAAACCCGAACTGTATGTACAGCCTATAACGCGCCAACTCTCTGCAAACAAACCTGTGTTGTTTTATTGCTGGCACACCGTCTACGACGCTGGTCCAACAATAAAACAACACTGATTCAACATCTTGTGTTTGCCAGGACGACACCCGACCTTCGGGCGTACCTAACAAAATAAAGGAGGGTAGAAAATGTGCTATTTTTAGATATATTTTTTTTCTCAATCCTCGTCATGAAAATAGATTATTAGAAAATTTTAATTTGAAGCCACGTGGAGGTTTGGTCTACGGCGACACACTTTTTCCACGTGGCCATAAATAACTTATCTTGAACATGACACGGTGGATTGAGTCCTGTCAAGATGCTTATCTTAACAATTTCCAGAGAAAATTACAGTACAGTGTTTTAGGAGGAGAAGAACTGACGTATCGGCATTTTATTTCTGTTTTTTTGCAATTCTTCACAAAAACATTTCGCGAGAATAGTATTGTTCTTTGACAAATAATGTTCGAATTTGAATGATGTTTATTTCGACCCCCCCCCCCCCCCTTCCCCCTTGCGTACGCGTTGTGGGCTTGACGTTGATTAAATGTTGAGTGTACGTATTGTGTACAGCGGGAGGCCAGGAAACCCCAGGGGCTGAGGTCTGAAAACCCGCCATTTCCTCTGCATTTCCTCTGCTGTACAACTCGTCGTCAACCCTTTCTGTGCTAAAACACAATTAATACCTTGCTGGGCTGAAACACAGTTAATATTCATCCACTTGAAGTCGCGGTTCGCTGCGATGCAGCGAACCGCGACTTCAAGTGGATTAATATTTCTAGGATCTGGAAGTTTGCAGTGATATAGACAGATCACTGGTTTGTCTGAAATTACGCATTTTACGTTCAAACCTTGTTATAAATATCAGTTGAAATACAGGGTAAAATGACTGAATTTATTGTTTCTGCCACAAAATTAGGCACTGCATTCATAATTTATAACAATTATGTATAGCGTTATACAGCATATATCTTCTCTGTTTTAAATGATATATGTTTAGACATAAATTCCCATAATAATATGGCTATTATTTAATGTGGGCCCAATCTCTCCAACCTGTATCCATTCTAAGCTTGATGCGGATTAAAATTTAATTCTTCAATAGATATACGCACAACGGCTTAGCATTGTCAATGCTATTATATTACTTTATTCCGCTAAAATCCGCTGATAATTATTTTCCACGAAATACGAAAAAAATTCACATTGCTAATGCTTATTTTCCGTGATATCTTGTTTTAGCCATCCGAGAGAATCAATAGTTCTGATGGCTATTCTATCCCCGCGAACGAGACGTTGACCCGATGCTGGTTCAATGTTGGGCCACCGTCCACGACGCTGGCCCAACATTAAACCAGCATGGACGTGTTTGCAGTGTATGCTTCATTGGTATAACAAGTACGTTTGAGATGCTCCAGCGCGCGAAGGTTGTTTTATGGGGCTTCAACGCGCAGAAGGTTTTAATGGGGTTCAATTCAAACCTGTGGTTTCCCGCGAAGACCCACCTTTGACCCCTATTCCCTGAAGTTTTACCCTTCAAGGGGCTGCCTACAGCGTCTGTCTGCACAGTGACTGCTTTGAAGACGATACGCCTATCTGTACAAACATGCTGCCTGTGTACAATCATTCTTCACTGCGCATACATTGGAGAAATTCAATTTAATTATTTAGAACGTTTTAAATAACCTAAATAGCGCCATTTATATAGGCCTAATGCAAGATACTTGATGCACATGGAAATCGAGATTTCACAAAACATGGCCCTCGAACTAGTAGGCCTATTTATCCTGCCGAATTGAGTTTATTCTCAAATTAGTTTAAATTTAAGACAACTTCCATAGTATGTTTTCCCTTATGCAGCGCGACATACAATGATGATAATTTTTATGATACCATCTAAAACCATAAATGCGTGCATAGTATGCCTACAATATGCACTCCTGCTACATCCAGCTGTAACAGTGATGCTAAATTTAACCGGAATTAAAATTTAGCGTACTCAAATATTCCCGTTAAGTTTTGAGATAACTGTTATTGTGCATGATTTCGCTGAATATGTGAATATTTGATGAGATCTCTGCCAACGATGGCCCAACGTTGAACCAGCGTTGGTTGAATGTGAGGTATTTGACGAGATAATTCTGTACATGTGTCGATGGTTTCCACGTTCTCTGGGTTGACATCTTCAGGCCTGAAACAGCTGGCGACGCGGTGGTGAGCGAAATCATTAGAAATTTCCATATTTGATCAGTTGAGCTGCAGCAGCTGATGTGATGTCTAGAATTATAATGCAATCTATCATTTTTAGGAATAGATAAATAGATGTAGGACGTATATAGGCTGTAGATGTGGATGTGTTGAGATATCGTGAATTTCGTGTGTGAAGGTAGGCCTTAAAAATTACACATGGTTTTCGTTAACTTATCATTCCAATAAGACCGACACTCATGATGCTAAAAATATAGAATTATAACAGAATAATGTGTAAAATGTCTCTGCAATCCACAACTTCATTTGGATGAAAATTACTCGACGGTTCTGCAATGGTGACATCAATGATAAACCTGTGGGAGACTTTATGATTTGAGAAATTTAGTGGGCCTAAGTCCTTAAAAAAATATTGTCAATTGCTATGTCAAATCTACTGATTTTTGCGAGTTAAAAATATGTTTTCTATCTTCTAGATTGTCAATTTTACCAGGTATAATTATTTATCATGTTTATAGGTGTGAGTTTTTGTATCGAGACGTTTTCAAATTTTAAAAGCTGTTTTAAAATTTAAAATTTAATTCGGTGATAAATTCAATGTAGGCCTTCTGTATTGATTAGACACCTACTAAATAACACAAGACTTGATACAAAGTTGGCTCACCATCTTCGACTCTGGCCCAACATTAAAGAAACATTGTTTCAAAATATCAATGTTTACAGGAAACGTAGTGCTCCGCAACTGTTTTAAAATTTTAAGTCCAAATTTAAATGTATTTTACTGTATTGATTGTACACTATCTGCACTCAAAGTGTACAGGAAATGTGCCCCACCGCGGTCATGCAGTTGAGTGGTTGGGTGGACCCAGCTGACACAGTGTGTACATCAGGCCGGCTATTGTACCTGTATGGTGTACACATCGCCTGTACGTGCCCGCTTGGTGCACGCCTGGTGAAGGCCACGTTCTCAGTTGACTGGAGTAGGCCGGGTAGGATGGACGTATTTAAGGTAGGCCGCCACAACACTCATATACCGGCGGAAAACGTCACCATTTAGACGTTTTTTGTTGATGGTCGTGTTTATATTGTGTGTGTAATGTGTTTATGGGTGTGTTTGTGTTTATATTGAAGTATATTTGTGTGATATTCAGCCCGCCACACAGCCTTCACTGTGCCTTCACTTATTCCGCTGTGCGCCCGGCTGCCCGCAATACAACACCTCTATATTTAATGGCGCTCACTCTCTACATTTATCACTCGCTCTCTCCCCGACAACCACGCAATATTGCTTATAACTTATAGATATTATATTTCACGATGATCATATAGCGCGTGATATTCTACAGGGATATCATTTAGATATCGCTAATTTGCATCCATAGACAGACTCCGCTCGCGATCGTGGCAAGTCCTGCCTACATTTTATTACGTTCTCAACGAGATCGCGGGGATTTATTTTCTTGTATTTTTTTGCTATGTGTATGCCTAGTTTATGTCTTTTATGTTGAGTATAAATTATTATGCCAATGGATATTACTATTTTGATTCTTTAATATTTTTTTAAATTATCTTGACGATGAATAAATGCTGTGAAGGCTGAAATGTCTTGTAATTAAATTTAAAAAAATATCTCGTTGTAAACTAAAAATTGAAATGTGTTGTTTAAAAAATGTGTGTTGTTCGAAGCACGAAATTGTCATAAAATCTAGCTACAAATCAATCGAATGAAAATACCAGAGAAGGTTTTGGGACTTAATGGTTATTACATGATATTACATGCTAGAACTCTGTTTTAACATGAATGAAATATAATCTGACGGTTTAGTACTCGTAGGGTTAATGGATTCCCCAGTGTTTTCTGCTCAATTCACAGAAGGATTTTACGTTTATTGAAGGGATTTTACGTGGAATAAAACTTGCGTTTCCATGGGGTTTGCACGCTGATCAATATGGTCTTTGTAGGAGTGGAGATCGATTTCAGCAGCAAGCTGTGACAAGCAGGATGTCATTAGGAGAGCTTGTTACGCTCTCCATGCATATGGAAAGGATTAATGTTTTAGTGTAAATTCGGAAATATTTTTTTTGGATATCATGTGTTCTCTAATATTTAATAAATTATTTATTGCGTTTGTAAGACAAAACCCCTTTTCTCGATTGTACCCACAAATGTCAATATACGGCGCCTCAAATATATAGACTGTCAGATAAAATGAGGTGTGTGTATAAAGCAAACAAGAGCCGTTGACCTGTTGTCGATTTAATGTTGGCCCAGCGTCTACGACGCTGGCACAACATTAAAACGACAGCGGGTCAACATCTACGCTTCACCGGGGTGGGGGGGGGGGCTGCAATGGTTCAGTGACAATCTATTAGACTATGTACCGTGGCGCCAGCTAGCAAACAGGACGATCGCGCGGTTGGTTCAATGTTAGGCCAGCGACAAAGATCGCTGGCCTGATTGTAATTCAGCACAGGATTGGCGGCCGTGTTGGCTGGAATTTACTCTATACAGAGCAGGCGTCTATACAGCCAGTCCACCCTTTGACTGCTAAAGCTCCAAAGATTGTAGATTGACTAGCTCGTGGAATTCAAAATGATCATGAATGTCTTAGTTAGTTCTTCCCGCTTCATTTGAATACTATATGTCATGGGTCTAGAGCAATTACACATATTTTAATTCCTCCAGTGCGGGGATCAACTTTAGACATCAGATTCTGACGTCTGTAGATGCCAGCTTCTGAGTGACTCAGTCTAAAGACGGTCCCCGCGCTGAAAGGGTTAATGAAAACATCATATTCCAATGACAGTCGCCAACATTTAGTTATATTGTAGGCCTATATTATTAATCTGAAGAGAAAAAAAGACATTTGTTAAGATATTTAATGGTTATTTGATTTTTAGCGCATTTTATCACATATGGTAACTACATTTAAAATTTGCTTGTATATAAGAGAATGTGTTTTTTATGATCATTGATCATCTACGCGTAGTTAAAATGCCTATTTATGTAGTTAGTTTGGTGAATACGGCCTTGCAGCACATAGTATTGTTCATAATTTGCATGGTTTACGACCCATAACATGTCTGCTCTGTGTTATGTATTTCTCGGTCAGTCTGCTGTAGCTCCACTAAATATAGGCCACAGGCTTCACGCTGAACAGATAAACTGTGTTTATAATATTAACCTTAATCCAGCTAGACCGTACGGTATATATATATATTATATGAACGGCTTCAAGTACTGTTTGAAGTCAAATAAAATGCCCCTAAAATCTTCAGATATGCTTATTTATGAAAAATAGTCAAGCAAAAATTGAGTTATTTGAAGCTCAAAATTTCGTCAGCTATCACAGAGCTCTCTAAATGACGAAAAATAGAAACAAGTGAGCAGCAGAAGTGACATCGGATTCTGACGTCTAAAATCAGTCTCCACGCTGATAGGGTTAATTTATTTGTTTGATTCTCTGTTTTTGCCTACGAAATTAGATTAAAATCACATATTGCGATACAACTTTATACCATTTCAGGCAAATTATCCTGTGCCACTAGACATGAGGCAGTATGTTGTGTAGTATACTTTGTTTAGCAGCGACCTATATACCCTGATACCAGTGTTTATTCTGTATATATGGTTTTACAATGACTGTTTGCAGTACACACATGCACGCAGACCTAGCAAACACGAAACATCGAACCAATTCTGGTTTAGTGTTGGGCCGGCATTGGCCCAACACTAAACCAGCATTGGTTCGACATCTTCTGTTCATTGAGATATGCTTTAGCTGTTTGCACTCATATGCAGTCATGCCCGCACATTGTGTGTTTGTCAAATGATGCACTCATATTGATGAGGATTGGCGTATTGACAATACTGAATGGCTGGACCGATGAGGTACTAATAACGACCAGTGCTGGTTCAATGACGGCTCAGCGTCGGCAGCGTTGGGCCATCATTAAACCATCATTGCTCGAGTGTGTATCGCCATCTGTTGTGTGTACGTGGAAGCTGTAGGAGAGGGAAGCTTCCCAAGTGGATTGATTCTGAGGTTATGCGTCCTTCCTCCCTTGTGCTAGGCGTATCGCTTCCCCTGATACAGGGCGTCTCACCTCGCCTGTGTGTTAGCGTGTACAGAATCTCCCTGCCTCTCTCACTTTGTACGGAATCCCCCTGCCTCCTCATGTATGCAGTCTTGAATTAGGCATGTGACTGGAGCTATGATGGCGCCTGGCACGTCACTCAGGCTGAGCCCACCAAGCCACACTGAGTGGGTGAGCCCACCAAGCCATATATTATACTGAGTGGAGTGCACTCCCCAACCACAATCAATAGAGTGTAGCCCGCCAAACCACACTGAGTGGAGTGCACTTCTCAAACGACACTCGGTGGAGTGCACTCCCCAAACCACTTTTGGTGGAGTGCACTGCTCAAACCACACTTGGTGGAGTGCACTCTCCAAACCACACTCAGTGGAGTGCACTCCTTAGTGTGCGCCCTCAAACCCCACTCAGTGGAGTGCACTCCCCAAACCACTTTTGGTGGAGTGCACTGCTCAAACCACACTTGGTGGAGTGCACTCCTCCAAACCACACTCAGTGGAGTGCACTCCTCAAACCACACTCAGTAGTGTGCGCCCTCAAATCACACTGATTGGAGTGCACTCCTCCAAACCACACTCAGTGGAGTGCACTCCTCAAACCACACTCAGTGGAGTGCCCTCCTCAAACCACACTCAGTGGTGTGCACCCTCAAATCACACTGATTGGAGTGCACTCCCCAAACCACACTCGGTGGAGTGCACTCCTCAAACCAAAATAGTATGTGAACTTTTAACTTACGTGGGTTTTTCGCTTCCTGTATGCCTACATCACAATGCAAAAGACACTAAGAACCCTTTAAATGTTACAGATCTTACGATAGACAGGTTTTGTAATCTTTATTCCGGTCACGATTCCAGCTTCAGTCACGCAACTTGTGAAATATCATATTCCGTAGTGATCTTTATCTTTTCACGTCAGAAAGACTTTTTAGATTCTTTTCCAAACCTTTGACCTACAAATGTTTTTCCTCGTATTTCTACCTTTCATGTTTTTTTTCTCATATTTCATGTTTTGCCTATTTCACAACCTACTGGAAGCAAAATGTCTATCTGCTTCTTAGGAAGATAATCAGATACGACATTTTGCTTCCAACAGGTCGATATATGGTTCAATTTTAAATTTAGTTTTATGATAATTCTTTGAAAATATACATTGCATACCTAGAAGTAAATACAATACATCGATCTATTGTGTGAGCTAGATGTTGAGCTGACGTCCACAACCTTCCCCAACTGTCCAAGGAGGTTTCAAAAATTGCCAAAAAATGTATTGGCACTAGACTTGGTAGATCAATGTGGAAATATAAACGTACATGCTTTAATTTTTATCTCACATGTATTATAATGTACAATGTTATTTACCAAAGTTTTTTCTGCACTACCCAGCTAACTCAGACATTGAATCAATGTTGTTTTAACGTTGGCCCACCGTCTACGACGCTGGACCAACGTTAATCCAACATTGATTCAACTGCTGGGTATAATGTTATTTACCCCCGCTCCCCCTATGATTTTTCCTGTACTAAAATGTTATTTATCCTTCTTGTGTTTTCAGTCTGAAAGTCCAAGTCGGAAGCGCCGTAAGCTATCCAGTACTGTGGAATTAGACTTAGCAGCAGGGGTTCGAACCCCCAGCCCCGCGCCGCCCGTGCCCCAGTGGGAGGCTCAGTCAGAACCTGTTGCCGTGACAACCCGTGCAGGGGTTGCTAGGAGACGACAGCCATCCCAGCAGCGCCGCCTGTCGGCAGATAGAGCCAACACTCCACGAGCCAGACGCAGGTCAGTACACCAGTCGCTACCACAATGCTGGCTTAATGTTGGGCCAGCGTGGTAGACAGTGGCCCAACGTTAAACATGCTCCTTTATTGAATTCACCAAGGTTGTAACAGGTCACTTTATGATCAATAACCTGCAACCAAGATAATTCTTGGAATGATCTATATCTAGGAACCACAAAATAGAGTAGACTGCGTTTATAACAGTTACGTTATTTTCAAGGATTTTTTATCACATGACAAAGTTTGTTGATTACATGCATTTGGCTGTTTCTAAATATAACTTCGACGTTCGTTTATGTAAGTCCTGCTCATTCATTCATTTATTCATTCATCCAACATGTCGGTAGCTATGCATCATGGGAACCGAGAAATAGGCTGCATTTATAACCGTTACGTATATATTTGACACAAAGCTTCATGCTTGCATTATTTTTTTAAAATTAATTGTTCATCACAAATGTTATTCATTATATACATTTTGCCGATTCTGAATATAACTTCATTTATGGAAGTATTCATTCATTCATTCATTCATTCATTCATTCATTCATTCATTCATTCATTCATTCATTCATTCATTCATTCATTCATTCATTCATTCATTCAACGTGTCGGTGGCGGCCATGACCATATGCTGGACTAATTTCGGCTCCCTGTTTGCACAACTGTGCCAGCATTGAGGTATAATTGGGCCAATTACGAATGTAATGTGGTTAGTGATCTGTGGCTGTCCGGGTAGCAACGTCATAATTAGCCCAATGCTGTTATGATGGTGACCCACCGTCTACGACGCTGGCCCAACATAATACCAACACTGGACCTACGTATCGTGTTTACTGACCACACAGCGACTTAAATGACAGGCCAACTGGACCGTGGGACTAATTGCTCCGAATGACCCCACCTCGCAAGACATGCTGACCGGCCGGGCTCACGGATCGGGGGGGGGGGGTGTCTACGTGTACGTGCATGTGTCTCTGCTTAACCCTTGAAATATGTTTGTACAAACCATGGAGAGTAAAGTTTTTTTTAATTTGAAATAATCATAATGATAAATATCTTATTTGGCTCTTTCCGCTTCATTTGAATACCATGTTACCATGGTTACAGTCACTGGTCTACGGCCACCATAGATATTTTACTCTCTCAGTGCGGGGATCGACTATAGACGTCACCTTCTGACCTCTTAATGTCGGTCCCGCACTAAAAGGGTTAGCAGCCAGATATTGACGCAATGCCGATTCAATGTTGGTCTACTGACACTGGCCCAACATTATTCCAATTAAATTTCGCGTGTTATCCATTCGATAATAAACATATATACAGTATAACGTTCGTTCAATGTTATAGCTAGTTACTAGTAAATGGTATGTTATGTATGGTATGTCGGCGCTGTTTGCAACATATTAATTATCGGTGACAACTGCTACATAATATTACATGAAACTATCATCTTGATGTATATACGTCTACACAACTTCCTGGAGAAAAGTCCTCCCTGATAAACGTGATAAAGTAATTATATCCCTTGCTATTAAATGGAAACATTCGACACAAATGAGACATTGGACAGGATTGAATAGATCGCTATTTTAGTCATCACTGGAAGAAATACGTGCATGATTGGCCATGTAACCGAAGGCTATGCTGTATCTATATATATACCAAATTACTGTGGAATTAAACCTTGTATTGCTAGACCCGTCTATATACGCTTGTAGACATGTTAGTCTCTGAAAATGAGTTTAGAGAAGAATCATGGTTTGTGATAAAAATGCTCAGTCGACCAAACAACCATCAATCAGTTGAAAATGGAAGCATCATTTCAGCAGCATATTTATTGTGTTGCTGATTGTCATTTAATATATTAATTCATTCGAAGCTGTGATAATTGCTAACACAAATAAGTGTTCGATTAGTTGAGCATCTACCGCAAATTATTTACTGATTTGTAGTTGCTTGAAACAACATATACGGACTAGGTTTAACATAAAAACCTTGCGTGATTGAAAAGTGAGTCGGGACCAAAAGTGAATCGAGTCATACCCTTAGTTTAATTGTGGAGATTAAATTGGAAAAAGGTGAAAAATTACCGTCAATTAAAAATGTAGTCATTTTTCGGTCCTATTTGCAATCTCTGAAGTTTAGTAGCAGAGCGAGAGCCTTAACCCTTTCAAGCCTGAATCTACCATTGTCATCTTCATCCGCTACACGCCGCGAATTGCTGTCCCAATTCTCGACTTGTAGTGGATGAAGATGATTAGATGTGGGTGAAAAAATACAGAAAATTGCCATGTATTGTAAACCAGTTTCATGTAAATTTTCTTCTAAAACCCTTGGCTGTAGGAAAATTTAGTCCGTTTTCAGGGATGTAAAATGATGCTTTAATGCATCGTGAGGGCTTCAAATGCTTTTTAATTACAGCGTTTGGATGAGCCAACACACCACGCATAGGGTATGAGCAAGGACATTCTGTAGAACGTTGTTCGTATGAGCTGTAGCACTCACTGCTTACTGTACACGTGAAGTGATCTGTACAGTGCACATCACGGGCCGGGAGGCACAGGTGCACATGACGTTCCGTTTCACGTGTGTCGTGTCAGATACGCCCTTCTGTATCTGTGTGATGTAGTTACGCCCTTCTGTACGCCTTACATTACTCTGTCATCACGGTATTTATATCTCTCTGAACATTCTTCGTGTCACCGTCTTTGCTGTCTTGTGGCATTCGTAATTATCAGACTCACAATCCTCAATTATCAATAGAAACTACTCAACATTAAACAACAAGCAATTTGAACGTGTTTCTACTCGAAATGAGAGAAATGGTCTTCTCATCCTCATCGCTCAATAAACAGGTATATCTCAGTGGAATATTTGCTTTTACTTTTTTTTATACATTGTATTATTATATCAATACTCATGAAGTACTAAATCTTTAGGTGCGAGTTATTATAAACCCCTTTCAGCGCGTGTATCAACTTGAGACGTCAGAATATCTATTCTGTGAAACTCTGTGAAACCTTGACCTGCAGTACTCTCACCTAGCTATCTAATTAATATAGTGAAACACAGGGGAGGGGGACTGAAAGAATTATATATTTCTAATGGCCGTAGACCCATAACATAGGTATTTGAATGAAGGGGAAATAGCGAACTAAAACATTTATGTCAATATGATTATTTCAAATTAAAAAGAAACCTTTGATCTGTGGTTTATACTAATATATTTTTTTTAATTGAATGATTATGCCAAATTAATAATCTATGCAGATGCAAATGTTCCTACCCTTGAAGTTTCATAACTAGATTTGGATGGAATTTTGGTCCGTTTTAATTACACATCAAATGTGAAATACATTACCAGTTCTTTCATCTGTCACTTAACAGTTGCCATGGTTACTTTGACAGTATCCTGGTTGTCATTAAGGGGGTAATTTTTATTTTTATCAGCGCTATCTCCGCCGTGCGGGTGATTATACTATCTGATATATATCACGCGGCTCTAACAATGTGTCCCTGTGTCTACCACGTGGACAGGATATACACACTCAATGCTGGCTCAATGCTGGTCCAACATCGCAGACGCTGGCCGAACATTCACCCAGCATTGGCTCCTGTATCGTGTTTGCTGGACAGGATATAGATTAGCATCGCGGAAACACTCGGTGCAGTATACCAATGCTGGGCCAATGTTGTGCCGATGTTTTGCCAATATCCCAGTGGTTATCCAACACCAACCCTGACGTCTATGGTACTAGGAGGATTCTTTGAGGTCATTCGAAAACGTTTTAGTCCCCACGTCTGGTTTCACTCACTCACTCACTCACTCATTCGAAATTCTTATATTATTACTGGTAACCGTATTGTAATGATAATTACTATAAATAAATTTAGCATAACTACACTTCTGGTTTTAATTCATCTACGACAACGTAAGTTTCGTCTAATTAATCACGATCACAAGCGACTTTGAAGTGGATGGAAATTTCTAATTAGAATATTGCGGCTACATAGGATGAGTGTTATTTCGCTTCCTACTTGAGATGGACAGCTGTATTTTCACAGTGACGCTCCATATGGTAGGGTGGTAGGGTCAAGTCTTCCGGGACAACGGAGATGTTGGCTTAATGTTAGTTCAGCGTCGCAGACGCTGTACCAACATTAAGCCAACATTGGTTCTGCGTGGATTGTTTATTGGGATGTGGTTGTCGCTGAGGCAAACCGCCCTGAGACAATATGGGCTGTCAGTTCGCCTGGCATTCGCTAGGCGTCCTGCACGGTATGCGGGGCTTGATGACGTGTCACTGGGGACAGGTCTTGATACCCCCCGGCTCTGCCTTTGGGAACAGGTCCTGATACCCTCCGGCCCCGCACCCCCGGTTCCGCACGTGCGGCAGCACTGAGAGGGCTCTCCATCTCGGCAGCCGGATATCGTCTCTGTAAAATTTTAAAGTGCGCTGATGCCTCACGGTTAAATTATTGACGCTCACATAGAATTTCGAAATATTTTTCTGCGAGCCCACTTCGTTTTGACACTACATGTGTAGGTTAGCATGGTTGATAAATGTCGCTGATGGTGGCTACACAATAAACCCGCATTTCACGTCCTGGGATTTATAATGTCGTATCTGAAGTGGGAGGTAGGACCTTTTAATTCTTAAATAAGCGTTTTTATGTGTGTGAGATAAGGCTTTATGGCTATATCTGTATATGGAAGTACTCGACATTACATGTATATCGCCTTTTTAGATATTCTCTTTAGCCTAATATTTTAGGTCGCAGACGTTTCGGGCTCATTAATACATGTAGTCTATCTACATGATCATGAGGATCTATAGATGTGGATGTTATTTTGTAATTGCAATTATTTCACCTGGTCAAACAGATGCGGGATATTTGATGTTCACATGATACCAAGCAATTCGTGACCTGCAAATTATCGGTGGTCTGTGGTGAACCATGGCCTACATGTATTCCAGATTGTGTAATATCGTCAGCATTGTCATTAGCTCCCGCCGTCACCGTAGGTGAGCGAAGGGAGCTATGGATTCTACCTCCGTTTTTTTTTTGCCTCTTCTTTTGCCTATAACTTTGTGAGAAAATAAGCTAGGATAACAATTTTTGGTATGTGGGTTACTTCCAGGTGGCTAATGGACGGGTTAAAATATTTTTAATCTGAATTCAATACGCAAGGTTGCAGAGGAGAAAATGATGATGTGACGGCGTTGGGCCGTTGGGCCGTTGGGCCGTTGGGCCGTCCGTAAACAATTCGTTTCCGGAGCATATCTCTGAAAGTACTTGTCCGATTGTCTTCAAATTTTACACACAACACCCCTAGGGGGTCTAGTTGTGCCTTTTGGGGTATTTGAACTTTGACCTACTTCTGGTTCAGAACTATGACCTATTTAGACGTTTTGACGCGCACTTCGTTTCCGGAGCAGATCTCGAAAAGTACTGGGCCGATGACAGTCATATTGCACATACATGTTCTCTAAGGTCCCTAGTTGTGCCTTTTCAGGTTTTTGGACCTTGACCTGGAAGTTGACCCAGCACTTTGACCTAATTTATAACATCGGTAAATCCGACTGAAAGATTTTGCGGAATATCATGAAAACCGCTCAAGATAGCTACACCATTACTATAAAACAAATTGTGAGGTTCCAGGAGAGGATGCATCTTGAAAAATTTCAAGTTGATAAAATCAAAAATGGCCGCCTATCGGCCATTATTCACCTCGACAGGCCTGATATTGCGGAATATCATGAACACCGCTCAAGATAGCTACACCATTAATAACAAATAAATTGTAAGGTTTCAGGAGAGGATGCATCTTGAAAAATTTCAAGTTGATAAAATTCAAAATGGCCGCCTATCGGCCATTATTCACCTCGACAGGCCTGATATTGTGGAATATCATGAAAACTGCTCAAGATATCTACACCATTACTATAAAACAAATTGTAAGGTTTCAGGAGAGGATGCATTTTGAAAAAAATCATTTTGTCCAAGTTCAAAATGGCCGCCAATCGGCCATTATTCACTTTCACATGGCCATTATTTGGTAAACGGTGCTAGATGGCTAGACCATTACTATAAAACAAAATGTGTGATTTCAGGAGAGGATGCATCTTGAAAAAATTTGACTCGATAAAATTCAAAATGGCCGCTTATCGGCCATTATTCACTATCACATGGCCGATATTTAGTCAACCGTGCTAGATGGCTGGACCATTACTATAAATCGAAATGTGAGATTTCAGATGAGGATGCATCTTGAAAAAATTTGACTTGATCTAATTTAAAATGGCCGCCTTTTCGGCCATTATTCATTTTCACATGGCTGATATTTGGTAAACCGTGCTGGATGGCTAGACCATTACCTGATTACTATAAAACAAAGTGTGAGTTTTCGGGGGAGGATGCACCCTGAAAATTTTTAACTTACGAATTCAAAATGGCCGACAATCAGCATTATTTACCTCGATAGGCCTAATATCAGGTAAACCGTGCTAGATAGCTAGACCATTACTATAAAACAAAATGTGACGTTTCGAGAGAGGATGCCTTTCAAAAACTTTCGACTCAATCGAATTCAAAATGGCCGCCTATCGCCACTATTTACTTTCACATTGCTGATATTTGGTAAACTGTGTTAGATAGCTGGACTATTACTATAAAACAAAATGTGAGATTACAAGAGAGGATGCATCTTGAAAAAAAATGACTAGATCAAATTCAAAATGGCCGCCTATCGGCCATTATTCACTTTCACATAGCCGTTTTTTGATAAACCGTGCTAGATGGCTAGACCATTACTATAGAATGAAATGTGAGATTTCAGCTGAGGATGCATCTTGGAAAATTTCGACTTGATCAAATTCAAAATGGCCGCCTTTAGGCCATTATTCACTTCCACATGGCCGATATTTGGTAAACCGTGCTAGATAGCTAGACGATTACTATAGAATGAAATGTGAGATTTCAGCTGAGGATGCATCTTGAAAAATTCTGACTCGATCAAATTCAAAATGGCCCCCTATCGGCCATTATTTACTTTCACATGCACAATATTTTGCAAACTGTGTTAGATGTTAGTCCATTACTATAAAACAAAATTTGAGGTTTCGGGGGAGGATGCACCCTAAGTTTTTGACTAATTTATATCGAACTCAAAATGACCGTAAATCAGCTATTAGTTACCTCGATTGGCCTGATATCGGGTAAACCGTGCCAGATAGGTAGACCATTACTGGGATACTGATTAGGATCATTAATTTCAATGGAGGTTTGCAATCTCTGACAGACTGTTTAGTTCTTATCTTACTCTTAGACTGGGCTTCTTAGATCTAGTTGTCTTGCGTCTTGTTGACCTAGCTTAGGACAACATTAAAAACCCTACACAAAATTGCTTAAATCAAATTCTAATTCGTCGCGGGAGCTCCTGGACTTATGTAGTCTTGTTTTATTGATTTTCGGACCTAGTCTCTATACTGTGCTGTCACTCTGTGAATATAAATTCCCAGTAATAGAGCTGCATATGGTGCCGCTGGCTCTAAAGGGTCAATATTATCTGGTGCTTGTATTTAACCCTTATCCTGCCAGAACCGTATATATATGAGTTTACAAGTAAATTGCAAATAAATTAAACTTGCTGAAATGTTGTGTGGTAGATGCTTAGTTAATCTAATAATTGCATTTTGAAGGCGTATATTTTTTGCATAAATATAAATATTTTCGTCATTTGGAGCCGGAAATTGCGTTAGCAATTCCAGCTTCAAATGCATGAAAAATAGTCGTAAGTACCTCAGCACCACAAGGGTTAACCTCTGAACTAGAAGCGCTAAATTAAGTAATTTACATTTTTACCCACTTAAAGTTGTGTCTCGTTACCGCGACCCACAACTTCAAGGGAGTGAAAACTATGCATATTTGTTTAATTTTAGACAAAACGTTGCAAATCTTTGATGTTTAAACGCACATGTATATATACGGGCCTAGCAGGACAAGGGTTAAGCTAGCACTGGTTTATACTATTGGTCTGTAGTGCTTTTAAAAGTAGCATGAGGTTGAATTTAATAAATCAAGCCGCAGTAAATGTACTGGTATTGTTTGGAGCCCAGGCTGTCCAGATAAGGGGATTTTGTTTTGACCGCAGCGGGTGGAATTGCGTGTCACCTTCATACTGGTAGTCCGTCATAAACCCGAGCTAAGCCTTATTCATCCACCCTTTACTTACGAAAGCCTCTGAATGAGAAACTTTCTTCGTGTATGTCACGATTGTTTGAACATGAGAATATAGTTATAACGTCATCAGTGATCTAATTGGGAATCCATGAAATTAATGAATTTATTCATCTAAGAGATTTTATCTTTTTATTATAAAAAGCAAAGCTGAATTCCAAAATCTAAGGAACATGCTTTTAAAAAGTATATCATATTTAAATTGCATCATTTCTAGTTGTACTTTAGTTTGAAATTATTGATCAAATGCTTTTTTCCTATGACTTTAATTCCGGAGACGTTGGCTTTGATTAATAATTACTACAGAATGTAGCGCAGATAATTGTCACACTTGGCTGCGCAGGCAGCTCACCAGGTCATGCGTGTCAGCTGATGGGGGTACACTATTATGACGGTCATGTAGATTCCTGTATGAACCCTCTGCGTCCCACAGTCACGCATGATAAATATGCGTGACTGAGAAATAAATGATTGATTGTTTCTCACACCATATACGAATTCCACATTTTTGGATATATTTCACATTTTTTTATCTCTGCCGACATTTAATATCAGTGATTTATTTGTTATTTTATCGACATCACATGAAGCGATTATCCATCCTATGTCGATAAAAATTGTAAATATGTATCACAGGGTTGCTCACCCCCTTCCGTTATCGTGTCACTACAGCATGTGATAGCTACATCCCTGTTGGTGGTATTCATAAAGAGACCTTCATACTGATCACATGCCAAGTGCTACATAATATACGTGGTGTGGACACTGCATTATACATTGAAAGGTTATACGCATGCACATTTTCATCATTTGTGATTTGGCGACATCTCATTTTGTTTGGACACTGTACAACGTAGCATTACAGGTACGTGATATATAATCCTGCTCTCCAGTCTCATTTCTATGTACTATGATAAATATCCGCAGTGATTTGTGCGATGAGAGAAGGTATAATCCCCACTTTAGGCTTCTCTCTGTGCCAATATTGCCACATTCAAGAACTTGTATTATAGCCAACTATATACAGTTTTTGCCACAAGGTAGAGAAAGCGACGCAAATCAATATTCACGATTCAGCGGAAAAATAAAATCGCGAATGTGAAACCTGACTACGAACAAATAATCTTTTCTACGAGTAAATACCTGCATCTGTAGAAGTTTTTAACTTGCAAAACTGAGGTCGTCATTAGTTTGTTTCTGAACAATTTGAAGTTATGGAGCAAGCAAAAGAAAAAGAATATGTCAAATTATAAATCATTCGAATATACGCCATTCTGAAGATGCTTTACTCAACTGAAGGATTATGTGATAGCTTTGTTATGTGATTGTGATGGTGCTAAGTATGTTGTTATGTTATTGTTGATAATCCTTGTGCTACCATGGCTACTGGAAACGTATATAAATGTTTGAGGTGGATCTGAAGAAAGCCTTCGACCATCTCTGTCCATTGTAGCCCATCCTACGTGACAGCAATCTGCGGATTTCACAACCACACCACATCTTTCTCACGCCATCAGATTGTTACACGAGAACAAACCAGCAAACACAATGTTGATTCAATGTTGGGCCAACGTCGAAGACTGTGGGCCAACATTTAATCAACATTGTGTCAACGTCTCGTGTTTGCTGGAAAGCCGCGTCCTTTTCCATTTTATCGTCGTCTTATCCACTGTGGTATGTACACCCACTGTACACATCACACACTGGTATCGCTATGGAAACGGGTAAGAGGGTGCACACAATCTCAAGGGTGAAGTGACACGAGCGTTTGGGACCAGGCTGTGCAAGGCTCTGGTTTCGAATCCAAAAACCCGCAGCCACATTGTGGTCTGTGGTCTTGTTGGCCTGATAAATTCGTACAGTATTTGAACCGTGGGGCGGGGGCCCTAGGGTAGTGGTTAGCACCGCTGCCTTTCACGAGTTCGGGATTCGGTTCCCGGTCTCGGCGGTTTGAAAGAAACAAAAATGTTTCTTCCCCATCCACGTGTGAAAGTTAGTATTGTGGGGAGCCTCCGTGACCGAGAGGTAGCGTGCTCGGCCTCAGACCGCCAGGGTTCGAATTTAGAATCCTGTGTCTGGAGACAGTGTCATCTCAATCATCTCACCATCCTCAGGAGGTTCTCCTGGCCCAGTTTAGCCTATATGTGCACAAAGGTGGCCTAAAGTCCGATTCATTTCATTTCATTTCATTTGAACCGTGACTGTTCAATGTTGAGTGGGCATGTTGAAAACATGATTTTATACTCACTCACCCAATCAATCATTCAATCAATCAATCAATCAATCAATCAATCAATCAATCAATCAATCAATCAATCAATCAATCAATCAATCAATCAATCCCTCTAATTCCTCTTTCTCCATCAATATATTGTGTTAGCTTTATTTCTCAGTGTATATTTGACATTGGCTGTGCTCTATTATCATGGCATTAATAATTCATTGTGCCCATTCAGCGTATGGTGTGTAAACTGCAGGTAAACTGTACCCCAGTTAACATGATACATAGATACAGTATTAGTTTAATGTTGGCCCACCGTTTTCTGTATAAACCATGGCGACCAATGGCTTTTTTCAATTTGAAAGTATTATAAATTATGTCTCGGTTAGCTTTTCTCTCGTCGTTTGAATTCTGACAATTATAATTTATTCAACTCTTTCAGTGCTTGGGTCGTCTTTAGAAGTCAGAATGTGACGTATGAAGTCCCGCTCTGAAGCGTTTATTATTATAATAAAAAGAGTTTAATGATAACCCGTTGAATATAACGCTAAAATATCGCTCTGTTCTATAGCATGGAGACCCATCTTGTAGTGGTGGTTCGTTATGGGCCTAGTATCTATACACAGTGAATTTAGAGTTCTCTATGTGTGTATAGCCATGTAGACAGACGACCCCTCTGCTATCTCAAACACCATCTGTTCTGTTCTATTCTACCGGGCTGGCAGTCTATGGTCCTTACTACTAGCGCACTGTTCCCAGCGAATAGTAGACATTTGTTATTTATTTCTGAAAAATCCCCTCCTTCTTCTCCTCTCTCGTGGTACGACCCGGTTTTTTGTTGCACAGGCTCGCGGGGTGAATGGCGCAGGGACGGCGCCAACAGCACAGATATCCGAACACCCAGGATTAACGTTTGTTTAACGTGTTCCCAACGTCACAGACGTTGGGAAAATGTTAAACAAATGTTGATCCTGTTTTAACGTTTTTCCAACTTCACAGACGTTGGGAAAACGTTGAACAAAAGTTGATCCCATGTCGTGTGGCTGCATACTAACGGGTCTGGCAAGATATGCCTCCAGTGCGTGTATGTGGTATAGCTCGCCAGACCTCAGTACTTGAGTATAGTATATCCTGTCATTAATGTAAAACGCGGAAATTTTGAGAGAAAATATAATTTTGCGCGACGATAATTCTGCATTTCATCCAAAAGTAGCCTTATTAACATACTAGATGCGTGATAGGCTGGACGAAATTACTAATGCGGTAATGTATAATTTCGTTTATACGGACTAAATGTTCTGCACTTGACTGACTGTCAACAGTGGTCTTCGTATATATAATATACCTTGAATACTCATACTAACTCGATATATATTTCATGTATGTTATGTATCAAGTTGAGCCCTCACCTCGCCTCCCGTCATACATGTTTACTTTATCGGCCTTCATGGTCTGAAAGGGTGTATATTCCACTTTGTGACGTGGCAGAGATAAACCCTTTCACATCCAACGGGACGATATAATTATATGTGGACAGAGTGTCTCATTGAGTCCTGCCCTGAGCCTCTCGTGATACGTTTTACCTGTTGACATTGACTCGTGTTATCTGCCCTTAAAACTTCCATTTCGGACCCATATATTGTAATGTATAGTTGGCAAGCTTGATCAAAGGTTCCGTCATAGATCTTTTATAAAAATACGTGCGACCCTTTGACGTCAGAATGTAGTCACCCATTACCACGTACGTCATCAAGCGCCAATATGGTGTTTTGGGGGCCATATCTCTCTGTGTGCTAACCCTCACAACGCGGAAAAAACCTGAAATATTCTTGATAAACCATGGGGACCAAAGGGTATTTTCAATTTGAAATCACCATCAATGTCTTGGTTAGCTCTTTCCGTTTCATTTGAATACTTATGTTAAATTGGTCCAGAGCCAATTATAAGTGTTTTAATTCTTTCAGTGCGGGGATCGTCATTAGACAGAATCTGACGTCTGTAGACCATCTCGGTGCTGAAAGGGTGAACTGACTGAACTAATGGTACCTTTTTAATAAATAAATTATGACAGTAAAAATACGCTGTATATGTTAACCCTTTCAAGCCTGAATTTACTGTGTCATCTTCATCCACTACAAGCCGCGAATTGCTGTCGCAATTCTCGACTTGTAGTGGATGGAGATGACTTGAAGTGGGTGAAAATTTCATGTATTGTAAACCAGTTTCATGGAAATTTTCATTTTAAACCCCCTAGTTGAGGAAAATAAAGTCTGTTTTCAGGGTTGTAAAATGATGCTTTAATGCATCGTGAAGACTTAAAGGGTTAAGTTATGTGAAGGTTTTTTTTCAAGTTTCTTCCCATTTTCTTCCGTTCTATTATAATAGTGGCATATTTGGCATATTTTGCTGGTCACCGAGTGTCCATTTAATATTAATAATTTATAATCCCATTTATTCGTAGGTATTCATTCTAAATTCCTGTGACGACACGTCATTAATGTTTCATGGAGCGTAAAGTATTGGACATTTCTGTGCTGAGTGGGTTAAGTCCGTTACGCCCACTAGACGGCGTGAGTGTCTTTGTCCCTTCAGCCGGTTTCGTGGGGGGGGGGGGGATACAAGATTCTGTAGACGGTACTACCTGACTACGTACCCTCTTATACCTAGTCTGGTACACCCCCAGCAAACACGAGATGTTGAACCAATGGTGGTTTAATGTTGGGCCAGCTTAGTTTCCGGCTCATAAATCTGGACTGGTGTGTTATTTTTAAAGGCCTGCTGTGCTTAGCATGTCTACATTTTATGTAGCGCTAATACTGTTATACAGTACCACATAGTGACATTATGGAACTCGACACAACTCATTTTTTAAGAATTCTCAACATTGCCTTAGCACTTTCATTGCGGAGACCGTCTTTTGACGTCAGAATCTGACGTCTATAGACAGTTACAAGCTGTTATGTGCACGGCAGTACCCCAACAGACACGAGACGTCGAACCAGTGCTGGTGTAATGTTGGGCCAGCGTCGCAGACGGTGGGCCAGCATTACATCAGCACTGGTTTAACGTCTCGTGTTTGCTGGTACAGTCCTGTGACTTTACATAAATTTGCATCACGGCTACGTTTCCCCCATATGTCAACCGGATTCAATATTCTTGATTGAGTCACAGGACGTAAGCCAATCAGGAACATGAAACTCTAGATACATGTTCGCATCAGTATATTTATTAAGTACTTCAGAATGACTAAGAACCCAATACAAAACTTCGGGATACACCACCGGCCGCTGACGACAATAACAAAGCGGGATTATCTTCATCACGCTGCTGTCTACCATACCATCGGTCCAATAATTATTTGTGGGGTGGTTGTTTGGGGGTGGTTTAAGTTTGTACCAATGGTGAATCACAGAGATTTTTTTTTTTCTGGTATTTAAATTTATTAAAATTTCACACAAATAGGGTACTTGCTATATAGTGTTTGTTGTATTTTATTATAGAGACACTATCAAATATACATGTATACCATTCGAGTATTATTTATTTTAGATACTAGATGTGCATGTCACATTGTGGAAACTGTCTATGTAATTACTATACATCAAAGAACCGTCATTAATCTTTTTTCTAAGGTTTTACATTGATTCTATACCAAGCTGTAACGCTTTGTTGACTCTGCCCAACTGACTCGGACTACAACCACTGTTGTTTTGATGTTGGCCCATCGTCTACGACGTTTGCCCAGCATCTAAACAGCATTGGTTAAAAGTCCCTCGTTTGCTGTGTGGTGTTACTTTCAGTTTGTGTTAATGTTATACTGACAGGGGATTTGAATGATGTTAGCGAGGCCTTTGACCCGGTTGTTCAGTGACGTATATTCCCTGTATACAGGGCGTCATCTGGTCTGTTGAGTATGGGGGCTGACTCTCCCCCTCACCGCTCACTCTCACCACACACTGGGCTCCTCATGTTGGCCGCGGAGACAGAATCCACCCAAAATACACCCCAGTCTGTTTGCCACCGCCACAAAAATCCACCCCGGGTCCACCCTCAGTCTCCACCCACTGTATCAGAGGATAGGAATAGGAAATACTGCGACATCAGGCCTATGCAAACACTGCATATTTATATTAACCCTTACAATGCTGAAATATTTGTGTGCAAGCCGTGGAGACCAAAGGGTTAATTTTATATTTTAAACCATGAATGTCTTGGTTAGCTTTTGCGCTTCAGTTACTACCCTAGTAATTTTAGTGTTAACCCTTTAATCGCCGTTGCCGCATGTATTCGGGTTTTCATTTTTTATTAGCACATTAAGTACCACCTTTCTAACATGTTAAAGATAAAATGTGACATCAATCAGCAATATTTGAAAACAGTTGACCTCCATTTTGTCAAATCTGAATAATTTTCACTCACTTGAAGTTGTGGATCGCGTCAGCGGGACACAACTTCAAGTGGGTGAAAATTCGGATTGAATAATTTGGCGGTTGAAGGGTTAAATACCCATATTCCACCTCGATGTCGGCTATTTGGATTGAAGGCAATTTAGTTTTGGGAAATGCTGTCCTTACCTCTCCCTCCCCTTAGATCCGTCAGTGTAACTCAACAGAGGATTGTAATCTAATTGAAAGGGTTGAACGCGAGTATTACTAAGGAATAAACAAACGTTTTTATTTTTGATACTCTCCTTCAGTGTTAGGAATCCTTTTTCTGAAGAAGAATGTAGCCCTCCTTGTGAGGTTGTCTGTTCAATAGCTAAGCCTCATGTCACCCAAACTGGTGCGCTCTACTCCACAATTTCTCATGTTTTGCTCATGGTTTTTGCCGACACTGACACCTGTTTGATTCTGACTAACATATTGTGCAGACTGGTTACCTAGGTGCAGTGCGTGCCATACATCTATACTGTATAATGGGATGCAAAAAAGTGCTGATAACGCTTTCAGTGCGGGGACCGACTTTAGACGTCAGAATCTGACGTCTGTAGACGGCAGATTCTGACGTCTAAAGTCGATCCCCGCAGTGAAAGGTAAAGTATTTATAATGGACGTAAACTCATAACACAGGTATTTAAATGAAGCAGTAAGAGCCAGCTAGAACATTTATGATGATTTCAAAATAAAAAAAACTCTTTAAAACATTTCAGCTCTTTGAGGGTTAATACATGTCGACCGTCAGCTCACAGCAGTCACGAGACGTTGGCCCAACGCTGGTTTACTGTTGCGCCACCGTCCGCAACGATGGTCCAACATTGAACCAGCATTGGGTCATTTTATCGTGTTCACTGTGTAGTATTCTTGATGTTGTCATACATACTTACCACGCAATCACGATACGTTGTCGGTTGATCCAAGATTGATTTAATTCTGGGCCAGCGTCACAGATGTTGTGCCAACATCAGCCTATCATTATTTCACCACCTCGTGCTTCTTGGGTATACTTCACCACGCATACATACTGCTTCTTTGTCCCTAGTGGATAACGCTGTGGATAACGCTCTACTTCACATTACCCGTGGGGCTCCAGACGGGGGTGTCAACAACACACGCACATTATATAATACACTACGTGTCTCAAATCAGGCGGATATTTGATTAACCTGGCTGGAGACTGGAATTTTTCAGGTTTAAAACTATAAGAGTTTAAATTGTAAGAATGTGTTTACAGGTGACTAGACATCACTGTTTCTTTGTGAATCCTGAGACCCATCCCACTAAACATATTGATCTTATCTGATTGTTTCCAGGAGAAAGTTTAGATAAGATTCATTTTAACTTTTTTACTGGAATGTGCCTCGGATTTGTACATCCGAGAACTTGTAGATATAAAGTTATGGTACATCGTACTACAGTAGCTTATCTACATTGAATGATGTAGCATTTCCAGCGTCTGAGCGAAAACCATGTGAATATTGAACCAGGAATCTCTCTCCTGATGTGTATTCTTGGTGTAGAGCTTGACAAGATTTTTGTTGGATTATAGTACAGCCTCACAGGAAATAATTTGTCTGGTGTAGCGGTGCAGTTTGCTACAAAATTTAGGACAAATGCTACACAATAATATTATGGTGTGGGCAGTTTTTGGTACGACTAGTACCTCGGTACATGTACGGCTGTTTAAGTAAAACTACTACACATTTTTTCCGGAACAAATTATTCCCTGGCCACATGTAGTTTTATCTCTCTCCTGGTCTGTATTCTTGGTATAGAACTTGGCAGAGTTCTATTGTTGTATTATGGTACATCCTCATGTGGTTTGTAGTTGGTCTGTTCTGCCACACAAAGTCAAACAGCAGTAACTGCTTACTTCTAAAGTAAGCAGTTACTGCTGCTTGCCTTAGTACAGCATGTGTATACCATGTTATACTTCGTCACCGTCACCAGGTAGAAGGCTGTGTATACTGTATGCAGCAGAGCCAGTGTCAAGTACCCTTCTCAGACAAACCAAGTAAATACTCTACTGGAGTAGAGGGGCTGAATGAAGGCTTTCAATCTCTGGTCTTAGCACACGAATTTTAGCGTTTTTTCTCCCAAAACGCCATTAATAAGTTCAGAGTGTAAAGCAGTTTCTAGATTGTTATTTTACCGATTTACCGATTATGAAGGAGATATCGGCTGGTATCAATGTCTTACTAAGAAAATTAATTCGCAGCAAATACAAATTTTGTGAATGCTGGTTTAAAGACTCTGTCGAGAGATCAATCCAACACTTTTTTTATCACCAAACTTAACGTGTCTTTTTATAGAAAAAGCCAGGTTATCATGGTTATACTGAACATCCATGGGTAAAGATTTCAATTGGCTGTCAGCATGATCAGTGGTTTTCAAATGTATTTGTGTTGGGTAAATCTAATCACGGAAAAAAGACTGAATTTTCAGCTTAATTGATTGATTGTGAGGCTTCATCGACTTAACCCCTTCTACCACCCAGTGACCCGGCTGTTCAATCTCATTTTCATTTATCTTGAGATGTGAATTGCTGCTGCAATTCCCATCTCAAGATGAATAAATATATCATGATTTTATAAAAAATACAAGTATAATATCTAAAATGTAAGCAGAGAACCTCCTGATTGTGATGAATTATGTCATTTCAAAATGTGCCACAAAAATGTGACGACTGAGCTTAACACTTAAAGCGCTGAATTTTTCTATAAAAACCATGGAGATTAAAGGGTTTATTTCGATTTGATATCATTATTCAGCTTTTTCTGATTCATTTGAATACCTATGTTATGGGTCTACGACCATTAGAAATATGTTTACTCTTACAGAGCGGGGGTTGACTTTAGACGTCAGAATCTGACGTCTACAGTCGATTCTTGCGCTGTAGTGGCTAAAGGGTTGCCCAGTGAATTCAGTGGTACAAGGGTGGATGGATGGGCTGGCCAGCAATCTGTACACAAGGCTGGTGCGACCTCCACCAAGGCTTACATGCATAATGGAGAGCCGGAAATATATCACCCTCTTGGGACACAAGGGTGTTAACCTCATGGTTCACACCCTTCACTCTCACTAGTTGAGGATCATTCTGAAATTACATTTTGTATGGTACAGGAGAAAAAAGTAGTTATATATAAGAGAAAAAAATAGTTATCCGATCATATTTTATGATATTTAATGAAAATATTGACTGACATTGTGTGCATTTACAGCAAATACAAATCGTTAACAACATCAAATTGATTTAGTACCTCTCCATGTTCAGTTTGTCCAATTAGTCTGATTTATTTAGTTTGTTCCGTATATTACTTTTACAACGACTGACAATCTAAATTTGCGAATGAAAATACTAACGATATTTCCATTGATTTATTAAATCATGATATAGCTCTTATTTTGAATAATGTATCTGTAATGTAAATTATATCAAATCATGCATGGATTTTATCTTATCTAAAGTCTTCTAATAACTGAATATATGTATTATATCTTCTTTACCATTTTTCACACGTTTTACGTTTCTTGTTCATCACGTTTCACGTTTCTTTAAGAGATAAGACTGCACATCATTTAGGATTGACAAAGACTTTCTCAAGGCCGGATCTCAGTCATGAGCTCCTGGCAGGCAGATCACGTGCTCGCTGGGAACCACGTCATTGGTCCTCCTGGCTATTTGCATATGACGCTGCGCAGCCCATAATTTATCTTGAGTTTGTGTCGCGTGGGACCCGCTGTGCGGACAACTCTGGCCCAACTGTGGGCCTGAGTCGCCCACTCGCTGGGCCAAGACCTTATGTTGCTCAGGGAGGTTGCTGAACGTGAGATTGTCACACGTTGTTTTCTGTTCTCATGAATTCACTGTCTTTCATGCAACGCACACGCTGCCCAGGCCAAGAGTGCTACTGCCCGCAAAGGCAAACAGCAATAGCTGCTTACTGGTAAGCTGAGCAGTTACTGGTGTTTGCCTTTGTACTACATTTGGCTATGACAACCCAGCAAGCACGAGGCATTGAACCAATGCTGTTTCTTTACATAGTGGGCCAGCGTCGTAGACGATGGCCCAACATAAAAACAACAATGGTTCAATGCCTCGTCTTTACTGGGAATAGCTATTAACAGCAGTAACTGCTTACTTTTCAAGTATTAAAACATGAGTTCCCCACCCCGAGTCTGCAGTGTTTATCACTCCTGGCTGCGGTACGAGTTTCTAGCCCTGTTGGACCTATAATTAATTTTACCCTTATATGTTATTTTTTTATGCATACAAATAATTGCAAAAATGTTTTAAAACTTAGTTATGTACATAGTATGTGTTTTAATTATTAAATAAACCTTCTGACGTTGATCCAATGTTGTCCCAGTGTCGTTGGCTGTGGCCCAAATTTAAACCAACATTGGTTCACTACTCTCCAGTGTAGGCTTGTCTCAGAGACAGTAACCCAACGTTGTTTCAATGGTGTGTCAACATCAAGAAGGGTATCATTACATTAAAACCGCGTTTGGTGAATGTTATTGCTGTGCTATGTGCCAAGTCTGCTGTGGTGTAATGTTAGTCCATCGTCTGCAACGCTGAACCAACATTGAACCAGCACAGCATCGATGTTGCTGGCATTTTGCGAGCTTACCACCAGCACCCGCAGCAGCGTCAGCTTACCTTTACGTGTGCCGTGTTGTGTGGCCTGGCTGAGCCGTATCTTACCACACCCATGTAAAATGCATACCACCGTGGTAACGGCCGTGTAGGGACCAGGCCCAACGAGAACCAAACATTAATATTAAAACACAATATCTCACAGTAAACACGACATGTGAGCCACTGTTGTTTCAATGCTGGTCCAGCGTCTGGGAAGCTAACCCAACATTAAACCAACAACAGCTCAACGCCTCTTGCTTGCTAGGCCAGACACAAACGGGAGTGCGCGACCCCTTCAGTACTAGACGGCCGTGTTATAGCTACAAATAGTTCTCGAAATATTTTTAATTTTAGACGTCATTGCTAACTGAAATGGTACTAGTTTGTTTCGATTTATTTAATATATTTTAAAATAGCGGATACGCCAGAATAATACAATGTTTTTATCATTATTTCTGTCATTATGCGCGGAAAACAGTGAAGTATGAACAGATCAGAGAAGAAGCTTGAGGTTAAATACATAGAAAAAATGCAACCACCATTATGCTTTTATGTTGATGAAAATTGCATTTTCACTCACTCATGCAGGCAGGCATGCTGATTCAATGAGCTTACCAAACCAGGCAGTTGGTGGTTTGGTAAGCTTAGTGGACCAGCATGGTTATCCCAGTGTGGACTTACCTTCAGGAGAATGAGGGGGGGGGGGAGGGGGGTATCGCGCACCCCCCCCCCCTCTCCTAGCAGATCAATACCTGCTCCATCTACTCATCAATAACGCAGACCTGCTCACGAATGTGCAGCCACAACACATCTGACGAGAGAGCATTAACCAATGCTGGTTTAACGTTGGGCCAACGTCGCAGACAATGGCCCAACGTGAAGCCAGCATTGGTTTAGCATCTCCTTCGCTTCTCGAGTCATTCTGTGACTCTTGTGGTGTTACGTTTATGGTCACCCTGGTTTTAAGGGTCATATTTACCTTGCCATCCCCAGCAAATGCGTCACGTTTGTCCAATGCTGGTTTAATGTTGGCCCACCGTCTGCGACGCTGGCCCAACATTAAACCAGCATTGGGTAATATGTCCCCAGCACACACAAGACGTTGAAGCAATGCTAGCTTAGTGTTGGCCCACCGTGTACGACGCTAGACCAACATTGAGCCATTATTATTAACCCTTAGAGCACTGACGTCCACTTTAAAAAAATGTAAAGGTGTAGGTTTATTGTCTGATATCAAATACTTAAATATTGTTTCCTGATGTTTCAATGGCTTTATATAACCAGATTCAAAAAATTAATTATGTATCAAATTATTCCTAATCATACACATTTCAACTGAAATTTAGCAAATTCAACTATTTTTACTCGTAAGTTGTGTTGTGGATCGCGATAGATAGATAGAACTTCAAGTGAGTGAATTTAAATTTCTTAGCTCCAACCTCTACGGGTTAAAGTGTTTCATCTGTCACTTTGCAATGTGGTACAAACTACCTTTTAATTCCTATGTGACAAACCAAGGAACGATAAATTATAAAACCCGTGCTTTAAATTTGCCCACATGGTATTGTGTATAAAATAGGCCGTGCTGTGTCGGGATAGTATACTAAATATCCCTCTGCCATATGAATCATGTAATAAGAATTCCCCTAAAATTAGTGAAATAGTTTTTCTCAACCACAGCCTCCTTGTTTGATCACATCGCATATAACACTTTCACTATGTTACCTGCATGAGTCTATATAATTTAATTGTATGGAGCTGTATTGCCTGTGGGTGGTATTCTAATTATATGCCTGCATAAGCTGCGCCTACAGGTGTTTATTATAGACCTGCATCAGCGTCATATATATGCCTATTTCTAGGATTTTAATTGTATGCCTTCGTGGGCTTTTTAAAACCCTTTCAGCGCGGGGATAGACATCAGAATTTGACGTCTAAAGTCGATCAACGCATTGGAAGATTAAAGTATTTATAATGTCTGTAGAACCATTACATCATGTAGGTATACAAAAGAAGCGGAAAGAGCTAACTAAGACATATATTATATGATTATTTTAAATTAAAAAAAAAAAATTGTCGGCATGGCTTGTATAAAAATATTTCGGCGCTTTAAGGGTTTTGACATAATAGATGTATACGTTTGATTGACCATTGTATGCCTTCAGGAGATCTTAGATATACCGGTATGCTTGGCTTGATACTCTTCAACTGCAGACGTTTTTTCCAGTATCGGGTTAATGTTGGGACAGCGTGGCAGATTTTATGAACCTGAACGTCGGTTCAACAGATCAGCATCTCCTGTTTTCTTTGCAGGAAATCCAGCAAACACTAAACCTTAAATAATATTTTTTTAACATTGAACAACCGTCTGGAACATTGGCCCAACATTAAATCAACACTTATTCAACCATGGACTTTGACACAATGTTGTTTCAATGTTGCACCATCGTCGACGACGATGGAACAACATTAACCCAACATTGGTTCGACATGTTTTGCCATCCGGTTGCTACCCTCATCTCGTGACAGTGTATAACTAGGGTATTGACGTTTCCCCACATAGCCTCCAGCCTTCAGTGTGTCACTCGCGCTAATCACTTGCGTTGTCACAACATTTCATGTACCAGTAACAGCGGATAATTAAACTTTTTGCGTTGTATCCAAGCAAACACGGCATTCACCCAATGCCGTTTCAATGTTGGCCCACCGTCTTCGACGCTAGCCCAATCATTGGGTGAATGCCCCGTGTTTGCTAGGATGTATGTCTATATTATAATACATTGTCAAAATATTATGTCATTTAGCGCATGTTTTTCGTTGTTTTCCCGTCCAATTCTATCCGATTTCCATGAAATTTCGCTTGTACTGGTTGACATTTGAATCAGAAATTTAAAACACAAATGAAGTGTAATTATACACTAGCAGTATTATGACATAAATGTCAAATGGCCAATGAAACCATAAAATGATACGAATCATCTTCAAGTCTTATCTTATCTAATAATAACCCAGATTACACCAGAAAGAATTTAATTTTTTCAATTAAATATAATTCTTAACTTAATAATATGTAGTATATGTCTTTCAAATGCGATTTTTGTAATACAGAAGTATTCGGAAAAATATGTTGCTAGTATCAATGCTACTAGTCGCTCCTGTATTTCTACACTTAAAATGTTAACCATCAACAAGAAGTCAAACTAAACATTCCTTCAAAGTATTGTATTGACATATTGGATGCCAAGCAATAGATTTGTTGATGTCTACAAAAAATACTGTTTTTTGTATGAATTTGAATAAAATGCTTCGGCAATTTCAGCTTAAAATTAAATACAAAAAAGGGAACAATACGGCGGTACTACAGAAGGACTGATGTCTGCGAGCGGGGGTTCAAGGTCACTGTGGAGATTGGCTCGGTATATTTGGTCGTATACTATCTCTGTGGTGACCCAGTAAACACAACGTCGACCCAACGTCTTCGACGTTGGGTCGACGATGTGTAAATGTTATACAAATATATCCTGGGGTAACCGTGTTTCTGCATCTATGCTGCATGCGGCTTGGTGATACACTATTCAAATACATAGGGCCTATGTAATGTTCCTAGTATTTTACTGCAGATTTCGTTCAGAAAGTATTTGAAATATTATATATAGTGAAATATTAAGATGTTCTGCTTAACTATCCTTTTATTTATAATTTTATGATAATTCACAAAATCTAATGCTCTCAAGTGGTGTGTTCATAACATGTGCACCTGCGAAAATATTGAAGTTAGCCGAAAAATCTTTGTACCTACGTTGAAAGGTGTTCCCTTGTAACACAGACAAAAATGCGTCGGATTTAAAAATTGACATGGAAATATATTTAATTAACTGCTTCCCGCATGTCAATGATCATTAGTAAAAAAAATATCTACTGTTAATAAAAAGATAATTAAAACTACACGCCATTCTAAAAATAAGCACGTTCCCTGTAGCTAGGCGCCGGTCTACCGTAAATATCACGGCTTGTACTGAGAAAACGTCTCGGTGTAAGCAAACATTTCTGTAAATCCAATATCAGAAAATAAATCTACAGTGTTTTTTTATCAAACAAAGGCTTGTGGAGGATCACAATGCGTATCATCCTCTTTAGGAGCAGAGAACATGCGCGAGCATTCAAATTCCCAGCTAATTTGCAAGACAAGACTGTCAGTGATATATTGCTGGAAAATTTCAGCCGTGGTAGGTTTTAATTTCTGTGCGCTGGGCGCCGCCTGGCGTGTTGTCGCGAATTACGGATCACGTGGTGAGAGGGACTCCGTTGGTTTAATGACGGGGCAACGTCCTAGACGTTGCCTCGTCATTAAGCCAACGGTAGCTCGGCTAAGCCCGCGGCATCCATGTGACTGTAATGATCCGGGTAAATTCCATCCAGAAAAAAACGCGTCCCTTTGTCTGCGCGGCGTGTGTTGTGTGGAAACTGGGTGAACCAGCCAGTCATCGTGACTATATACTCCACACCAAGGAACTGAGCACCCAGCTTCTCCGATAAGTTACAGGCCTGTCATTGGACTAGCAATTTGTCTCAGCCAGTGACAGGCGTGCAGTGTGTCGCAACCCACGCAAAATTAGCGTTTCTCGTGTCTGTTAGACTTGAGTCATTTGCTGATCGTGAAGCGACATTGGTCTTGCTGAATGTTTGTTTTTATTTTCAGGGGGGGGGGGGGATAAAATGTGTGGTTAAAACATCAAAATAGGTGTCCACAAACAGAACATCTCTATTAATTTTTGGGGAATTTTAGCAGAAATATCTCACCAAAATTATTTCTATTTATGGACAAAAAGCACATCCCTAACACAATCTCTCCAGCTTCAAATGATGAAAAACATATTTTATCTTTTTCAGTGGTATCTTGTTTGGTTAGAAATCGTTAGAAAACTTAACACACTGTCCCAGCAACACAATAGTTTTAAATTTGTCATCGCCGTCTACATAGTCACAACTAGACGTTCCGATGATATTTTACCAATGCTGTTTTAATGTTGACCCAGTCCCAACCTTAAGCCACCATTGGCTCGACGTCTCTTGTTTGATGTGAGACTTGTCATCACCGTCATAGTCACAACAAGACGTTTTCTCCTTTCTGCCCATTATAACTCAGGGGATCCCTATGTTAGTCATGGCACACTCATTCCTCGCTGTGGACGAGCCCCCACCGTAAAGGTGGGTGTCGTGGATTGCTGTATTCGTTTTACCCGGGAAAATCAACATGGCGGCTACTGCGAGCAATCTCGACCCCAAGGTCCGAAAAATGTTATAACTTTTTAATGACTGTGCGGAAAATGAGATGAGAATGCGATCATGTAGCTGAAATGTTACTGATTCTAATCAACCTATTGGCGACCTGATTAATCGATTCCAAGTCTTAGATATGACCGTCCTAGGGAATTCCCACGATGTAGTATGTGCACAATCTGTGGCCACGCTGGGACACACTCGTTCCGCAGTATTAGTCAGCAGCGGCTTCCCTGGAACCGCCAGCGGCTCTGTCAGCCAGCAACACAGCTAATCGATATCTAGCACACAAAGGGTCATTGGGTGAGTCTGGGCGGTCATGTTGACGATACCTAACGTTTAAAGGGTGCACAAAGGGCTGACTAAGTTCTCTGGGATGATTCAGTACATTGTGTGTGGGGGATTGTAAATAGGACCATTTCTGCTGAGTTGACTCACTCTCACTGCAGGACCCACCCAGAACACTCAGATCTCAGCGACATTACACTGTCAAGAAAACAGCGGGATACTCTGGATTTTTCATTCATATCAAGCTGGAATTACTAACGCAATTTCCAGCTTCAAAAGACTAAAATATACTACAAAAAAATTATCTTTCTAGATTATTATGACAGATACTATATCCACGTTTATTGCTGCCTCTGGCTTCCAAGTTTACATCACCATGACAACATCTGTAGTCTGATTTGTGTACTCGGAAATCAAACGGAATGTGTATTTTCCCCACAGAAAATGTCATTTATTAAAGTACTACAACACTTGTGAATGCGTGCGAAAGAGATGACAGCGTCTTTGTTCTGTATATCTGCGACCAGTGTTTGCTGTGAGAGGTGCGTCGTGTGATGTCATTGAGGACAGAGATTGTTGTTGTGAGAACACTTGAGAGATTGTGGTTCTCCTGAATTGATGGTGTCCCGGTCTATGTGACTTCACCAGGTATACACGTCTACATGTGTGAGGGATACAGGTGTTGTCTACATGTGTGATGATACGGGCCGGGAATACGGAGCTATTCACACGGATGTCACGCGTTTATAGGACCTAACTAATGACTTGCGGGCTGTGAAATTTACACAAAACATTCTGGTCGTCATTTATGGTGGTCAACCTACTGTGGTCAACAGTACTAAAGTGCTGTTTTTGTATAAGGTTAATTTTGAATTACGGCTTCAAATTGTAAATATCTTCATTGTTTTATTCCACGTTTGTGGAATATTAAGTTCATGACGGTGACATATTTTATGTATGCCAGGACATTGTCGTTGACAGAATTATATTTTGCTTATGCCCCGCCCCTATTGGGCTTAATCAGCAGTGCCTTTGTGACCAGCCCCCATATCGCCTGATAGCCTAGAACTGTTAGTACCTGGCGATACGGGGCACGTGGTGACGTCACAATAAGTTGTCCTCGTGACCACCCTGGTGCTGTTATTAGTGTGATCATCACCGTGCATGTGATGACGAACCTGGCCTACATCATACAGGGCATTGTCTACGTTGACTGATCATACAGTAAGACAGCATATATAAACACAACAACGCACGTGTAGGGTGGCATCAGCAAGGATTAACTTACACAGAGGTTTTAGAAAAAAACGTGACGTATTTGTTAACACTGGACTTGAGAATTTACGCAGAATCTGGATACACGTATGTTTTTACTAGTGTCACCTTATATTGAATACCGTTACTAACCACTGATACTAACTAATAGTTGGTCAAGAAGAATTGTACCATCCCTTTTGAAGCACCATCACCATGTGTGATATAGACTTTCAGCAATGCTAAAACTGGGATTTATTAGAATGTTCTTGTGACAGGTGGCATTCAAACAGGTGGCTTATCAACACGTTTGAGAAAAAAAAAACGTGAACGTCACTGACTGTGATTTCAATGTAAACAGAGACTTCACACATGTTGGTGACGTTATCCTGATGGTGTTAAGGCACACCTGATAAATACAAGTGTTTCGTATGTAAAGTTGACTTTGTTTTGAGTTTGACATTATATAGTAAAGCTTGGATAAGGATATCTGGTTAGATTGACCTGGGATTGCCCAGGGCTGATGTGTTCTCCAGGGTCACATTAGGTGAGCGTGTAGTCCTAGGCTGGCCTGGCCTGGCCTGGCTGTCCTGGTCTAGCCTGGCCTGGCTGGCAGCCTCGCCCACGGCAACACCAGCCTGACTGCTTTGTTTTGCTGGCGCAGCCCCAGCTGTCAACTAGTAAACAAAGATATATAGCATCTGATGAGATGCTGAGAATGATGCTGTGATCTCACCCTTAGCAGCTGTTATGTCCACAGCAGCCCACGTGTGCGATAATCAATCTCACTAAATGGAAACCACGCAGCCAGGGCGCTGTAAAAAAGCGTGTGAATTAAAGAAATTCCTACTTCCTGAATAGATTTTAATACGTAATGCACACTCATTAACTGAAATTCGCTGCATATTCGTGTACTGCAAGTGACTGCTCAATTTGCTCGTTAGATTTCCTTTTTTCCTTCAATTTGCAATGTTCTACAATTTACTGTGATCTTGGCATATCCTGTGTGTGACTAAGTGCTGATTGTTTATCGGATCACATGCGCGGATATGTCGGATAAGCCTGACAGATACAGACAGTGTATATCCTGCCCGACCATATCTTTATCCCGTGTCCTGGTTGATTGTGTTTCTATTTTTCATTCATTTGAAGCTGTAATTGCTAACGCAATTTCCAGCTTCAAATGACGAAAAATATTATGTTTAGGGAGACATTTGCAACGTGAAATGATTTCATTAAATTATCATTATCAATTTCACTGATAATTTATTCGTTTTTAAACCTAATTGACACGGTTTTTATAGTGTGTTAGGAGGGCAAGGGTTGGTATTCAGTGTAATCTATCCGTGTGCTGTGGACGGTGATAGTAACACACGCGTTGTGATCAGGACGTGCATCAGATCCTGAGCTGTGTTAGCCTGGATCCTGGATATATGGGCAGTATGGTACGCGCTGAGGAGGAACACTGGCAGCGGGCGTATGACGCCGTGGCCACTCTAGCTGGGGGCCTCCTGGTAACCACGGCAACACAGAGCGGAGTGGAAGCCCCCAGTGGCCCCGGGATCTGGAGGCGGAGTGTGGACGGGTCTGTCATCAGTGATTCCCAGCACCGCACAGGAGATGTGACAACACCCCCCTCCCAGCCTGCCCTCTCTACATCTCCCACCACTAGGTGGGAGTCACGGTCAGGGTGCAGACCTGCTGAATCCTCCGATTGTGGTGTGAACCATGGAGCTAGTGACCTTGGCATGGACCTTGGTGCTGAGGATCAAGACAGGTCAACTTGGTTATTACCTGGTCAGGAGACAATGCAGGAGGGCAGCGCCTCAATGCAGGAGGGCAGCCCCTCTGGAGACTCTGGTATTGACCAGCCGTGTGCTGTAATCATGGCTGCTGATGATGACTCCACAAACAGCAGCACTGACTCTGTGGAACCATCAATAAGACATGAGCTGAGGCGAAGGCAACAGCTACAACATCAGCAACAACAGCTACAACGGCAGCAACAACAGTTGCATTGTGATGAACAGTTGCAACAATTTCAGCAGCAACAACGATTGCATTGTGATCAGCAACAGTCACAACAGCAGCATCAACAAACACAACATCAGCTTCAACATAATTATCAGGACCACCAACAACAACAGGTGTTGCCAAATCAACAACTTCTACAGAATCAGCAGCCTAATGAAAGACTTTTGCAACAATGGCAGCAGATGGAATCTGATGATTCTACAGTTGATGAGGCTATAGATGCCAGTTCTGAAGCTGCTGGTACTGGATCGGTGGGGTCTCCAGCTGCAGCAGCTGCGGAACCACCATCTGCGACTCCAACCTCCGCATCTGGTACTTCTGCCTCTGTAGACAGTGCATACCTAGACTCTCTACATCAGATGGGAGCTAATTACCTGCAGAGATTGGCTGATATTCTGGACACGGGTGGACATTCTGAAGCCTCTTCAAATCAAGGTGGTGCTTCAACTCAGGGTGGTTCTACAAGTCAGGGTGATCCTCAAGCTCACAGCTCCTCATCAACACAAACCTCCCAAACAGGTCACCAGCTACTGTCCTCCGTACAATCTGATTTACTCGCTCATTTCAGGGACATCATCAGCCGGAACAATGACGATGATGACTCAAGTGGACCTCTCCCTGACCTGGGTCGTCTGCTGGCTCAGAATGTGGGATCGACTGAGTCTGCTCAGAGTACTGAGTTCACAGCTCGCCTTGTCTCTATATACAGAGGTAACGTAGAGGGACTCTTCTCAGGTCTCCTCGCTCATTTCTACTACGAGACCTTCCTCTGGATGTACCTCATCATACTCTATCATCCACACTACAGACTCACACGTAACAGACTCAAATTCCTGGGTTCCATGACTTCACAATCACAGGATCTGGTGCTGCTCAACCTCATGGTGGGCTTCTTTAACGGGTTCCAGCAGGGTCGTGAGGCAC
Source organism: Flabesymbios commensalis (assembly GCA_964017125.1). Classification (NCBI taxonomy): domain Eukaryota; kingdom Metazoa; phylum Annelida; class Polychaeta; order Terebellida; family Flabelligeridae; genus Flabesymbios; species Flabesymbios commensalis. The sequence continues at coordinate 14,627,814 of OZ024912.1, forward strand.
TCACCGACTCCATCATTGACTGTCTGAGGCATGTGTCCGTGAGCCACGGCTCCGGACAGAACATGGACCCTTTTTTAGCTCTGCGCCTCAGGGAGCTCTCCATAGAGTTAGGTATTCATCTCAACCCCAGACAGATGCTCAAGTCTTTCACGATGGTTGTACGTGATGTGGTCTCAACGCGGGTGATTGCCTCCAGGAGGAGACACTATCCTAGGTATGACACCTTGGAATCATTTACCCTGTCCTTGTACTGCCGGTCACACATTGATACATTATAGGACTGTTTCCCCCTAAAATAAATTGGAGTAAGAAATTCCTGAGCTTTTTGTATAAAAAAGTCAGGAGCTCTCTTCTGCTGTATTTCATTGAAGCATTTTTTAAAATCACCTTATTTTTATTCACTGTGATGTGGGAATTACAATATCACAGTGAATACAAATATTTTAGTATTTTGGTTAACGTTTACTTCTAGGTATGACTCCTATTAATATTTCACCCTTTCACTGCCATTAACACATTGATACATTTTGGGACATATTTACCCAAAAATTATGTTATGGGAAAATATCCAGCCCATTAACCCTTAAAGCGCTGAAGGAATTTGTAAAAAACATCGCAGCCAAAGGGTTTTTTAAATTTGAAATCATCATAAATGTCGTAGTTAGCTCTTTCTGATTCTTTTGAATACCTATGTTATGGGTCTACGGCCATTAAAAATATTTTTTACTTTTACTCTTTTTACTCTTTAGTCCGTCAGAATCTGACGTCCAAAGTCGATCCCTGCGCTGTAAGGGTTAAGGTATAATTTTACACCGTTATTTCCATTATACTATTTTTTTTATGCATTTGAAGATGGGCTGGATAGAACAGATATCAGTATGATAAGAAGTAGTGATCATTTCATTGTTTATGGTGATGATACTAGCAGTGATCTCGCATATGGAACATATTCATTATTCCACCAATTGCTTGAGTCGTTCAGTTTTGTTTCATATATGATATTTATGTTAATTATGCTTTGCAAACTTTTTTCCCTTACTTACACAATGTGCCATGTTATGATATGCAAAATGTTTGTACTGTAACTTTGATATTTTTCAATTTGCTTGTGGCATTTGAAATACATTTTTGATGGTAATTTTGCTGAAACAGGAAATTTTGATAAATGATATTAATGTAATATATTTTGTGTGTTTACAGCCCAATCACCAGGCGGCGTAGTGTACGTGAGCGTCATCCATCCAGGCGCAGCGAGTCTCCCGAGCGACGAGCGTTTCAGCCTCCGAGCGTACCCGTTCACCAGATGCATCCCGCAGCAGTATTACCACATCACCTGCAACATCATCACACACTCGGCTTCGATGCCGAACAGGTATGTATGCAGTTCATTAAACCCTCACCTTGCTGATTTGTTTGTTAACCCTCAAAGCGCTGAATTAATTTGTAAAAAACATCGCAACCAAATGGGGTTTTTTAATTTTAAATCCTCATAAATGTCTTAGTTAGCTCTTTCTGATTCATTTGAATACCTATGTTATGTGTCAAGGCCATAAGAAATATTTTCACTCTTACAGTTCGGGGATTGACTTTAGTCATCAGAATCTGACGTCTACAGACGTCAGATTCTGACGACTAAAGTCGATCACCGCTCTGTAAGGGCTAGTATTTCTCATTCATTTGCTGATATAATTTACAGTTTCAAATGACGAAAAATAGACTAAAAACAATTGAGCAGCACATTGAATAAACACATTTTAATGGAAATAATTTAAATCAATAACAAAAATGCATCTGCTCATTAAAAATGTAGGGTGGGAGCTCACAGGAAAAGTAACATCATCCAATTAACATTTCATATTTCTAATGGTTAGTTTAATATAAAGTATAATATTTAGGTTGTGTAGCATCATATTTCTAATATATATTTTGTTGTCAATTTCTAATGTTTTGCTGCATATTTCATATTTCTGATATATTATGTTGTGTTTTCAGATGGCAGTATCGACCCCCGTGACATTGCCGACGTATGGCTTGTCAGTTTGCTCGTGTGTACAGCACCTTCCTATGTGTACAGGAGGAGCTATCGCTGGAGCGAGTGGCCACATGGCGGGTATGTGTGCAGTGACACAGCCCACGTGGTCCTCCCTGCCGGCCATGGCGGCCGTACCCGGGGTATGCGGCCTCCAGCACATACCCGGACTCACAGTTACTCCTCAAGGACTGCATCACCCGGCTCAGCATCAGGTGCACCCGGCAGCGGTCCACCCGCATCACCCACATCATCACCAGTCCATGGCCGGTGTGGCCCCGCACCCAGTGCTGCAGCATCAGCATCACCCCACGTCCGCCCCTACCGTACCCTCCCATCATCACCCTGCACACCCCGCCCATCCCCATCACCACCATCATCATCAGACTCAGTCACATCGTGTAGCGGCTCACCAGCAGCCGCCTCATGTGCCCACAACCACTCAGCTGATGCCAGCACCACGGCTACAGGTAAGGAAACATCTCTATTTCATTGTACTGTCTGAGATTGTGCCATGTATGAACTTGTGTTAACCCTTCTGGTGCTAAGCCCAATTATAAATAAAATGCCACTGAAATTTATAATTAGTTTGTGGTAAATGGATAATTAATCAAATATTTCAAAATGGGGATATCTTTAAGTGGTACATGGAGATATTTTTTCGTCATCTGAAGCCGGAAATTGCGTTAGCAATTCCAGCTTGAAATAATGAAAACAAGTAACAAACAACTCTTCAGCTCGCGGGTTAAATACATGTCTTGCCATTTGCTACCTTTTTATTTGTCCTTCAAAAACATTTGAGGGATGAATGAATATTACATTTGTTATATATGTTTTTATTCTAATTGGACATCACTTCAAGCTGGTAAATATTTTATTGCTCTATAACCCTTGCATTGGAGCGACCCTCATATATACATGTTCAAGGAAGTTTTAAACAAAATAAAATATCATTGAATATGAAATATACTGTGCCAGATACATGTAGTGTATCTAATAATTCAAATATAGAAATATCTAAGTATAACTATTTCTGGTCATTTCTGGTCATTTCAAGTTGGAATTTGCATTAGCAAATAAATGAATGAAAAATAGAAACAAATAATTCAGGATGACAAGGGTTAATGTTTAAAATCAAGACAAAACCAGTCAATTTATTGCCACTTTTTAGTGCATGAAACTAATTTTGAAAAATTCATTTTTGTAGAAGCTTTGTAAGCTTTGCATAGAATGTGCAGTGAAATGATTAAAGCCTACTTAACATCTGCCAAGGCTAATTTCATTTTTTTTAGTTTAACTTATCTGTTTAAATTACAAATTTTAGTGAAAGGTTGGTTAAATATAAGTGATAATTTTGTTAAATTCATGGGAGATGTGATATTCAATAGTGATTTTCACAGAAAGCAGTACACATTGGACATTATCTTTTTATATATATGGTCATCAAGAATATTATTTCCTGTAAATGTTGACATAACGTGAAACCTTGTAATCTGTTTAAAGTCTCCACACACTACGTTGCGGAGGTTTCTTGTTTTAGTGTTTTCTATTGTTATTATTATTATTCAACAATTCGACGACCTAAACGCTCCAGTTGCCAATATTTATCCGAGCTTCACAATTTTTTTCTGAATACTCTGATGAATTCCCCTGGTTGAGTTTGAAAATCGGCTAATTTGCATATCCAAGATGGCCACCTTGGAAAATGGAGAATTTCATTTTTGCCATGCAAATATAACATGTATTTGTATTTGTTGTTTCAGTCTCGTGAAGAGGAGCTTCAGATGCTGTCACAGCACCATCATCATCACCAGCATCACGTTCCGTTCTCTCATCTGGGGACGGCCACGGCTGGAGCTCCCACACCACTACCTCCTACTCCTCAAATGTTGCTACAAGAGCCTACAGTACATCCAACCCCGCACGAACTATACGTAAGTACCATCTGAATCAACCTGGAATAATAAATTAAGCTAAGATAGTAGTAAAATTGTACATAGTTCCAAAGTTAATACAATTTCGCTATTATCTTGTTGATTCTTGGAACCATAAATAACATATTTTCAAGAAATAATTTAGGATATTTTAGAATTTATCATGGCCCAAGATTTCCAGAATAAGATGCTTTTTATTTTGTGCGACATTGAAAAAAACTGCGTCTTCCCATCTGCTTCCATCAGCTCAGTTTAGTCACTTTTATCACCCAGTGCTTTTACTTTAGAGCTAACAATATATCTCAATGGTGTGTAGAACATTTTTTAAATTATAATTGAAGAATTTTGGGGTCTTCTTAATATTGATATATTGTTTTAAATTGTATTGGTTTGTTGAGCAAGTACTTGAGTGAATTGCACATGAAGTATCATTTCCATCAAGATATTTTTTTTATCAAATCTCTTTTAAATAGCTTATCTCCCATGCATTGATTGATTATAAGTACAATTTTTTCTGGCTAGAACAGTACATGTATGTTGATGTCTGGATTGATGTTACTCATACTAATATATATTTTTCATGTCAATTTATTGGTCCACCTTCCCTTTTTTGCAGAAATTAAGTTTAGTTTCCAATACACATAATATAATAAATTGTAATTCAGCTTTGCTTTATTGTAAACTTTGTGTTTTCAGAATCCTTTTGGTCCAAGGTTCCGTCGTAGTAGCAGTTCTAGAAGATGGCGAGGTGGTATTCCTCCACCACCCCCGCCCTACCCAGGATTCCTACTTCATTTCTTGTGAGTGGCTGGATATATAGTGATAAATAATCGTTAATGGCTGATATTATAATGAAATTATTTACTTGAAAACACAGGTGTTAAACTAAAATTTTATGTCACAACTATTTTCAAAACCCTTTTGCTGCTGAATTGTTTATTTTCATTCATTTGAAGCTTGAAATCAAATAATGATAATAATAATGATAAAATCTGTATAAATTATGAAATAACATCTTTCAAATTTAATTTGATTAACCCTTTACCGCAAAATTATTCAATCTGAATTTTCACCCACTTGAAGTTGTCTCGCTGACGCGATCCACAACTTCAAGTGAGTGAAAATTGTTCAAATTTGACAAAATGGAGGTCAACTCTTTTCAAATCTTGCTGATTGATGTCACATTTTATCTTTAACATTTAACATTTAAAGGGTTAACTGAATTTGAGTGCATTTTATTTGTTTGGAAACTTGAAAAATGTACATTATGATATTGATGTATATTTCTATTTCACAGAGCCATGTTGGGTAATCCTCCAATGCCAGCATACGGTATGGACCTGGCCGACGATGACACTGCCGATGAAAACTATGAGGTATCACAATCAGTTATTATTTCTCAATATTTTTTAATATCATTTCAAAACAATATAGCAAATGAAATTTTCTGCTTGAAAGATAGTGTCGGTTTTTTTCTTAAAAATAACTGTAATCATGGTAATCATTCTTACTTAAACAAAACAACATATCGGGGGATATATTTATACTTGAAAAAACAAAGGAAAAAAAGGATATGTAAAAAATACTATTTACTATTGGTACATGTTAATTATATGAAAAAAGTTAGAAAAGCCATGTGCCACCTCGCAATACATCTGTGGCAGTTTTACCTCCAGCTTTAACTTTAAATCTTCATGTTATTTTAAGGCTTTGTTAACTTTGGCTGAGAGGATCGGGGAAGCTAAACCTCGCGGTTTGAGTAAGCTGGACATCAAACAGCTGCCATCGTACCAATTCAGCATGGAGGCCAAGAGATCTGACATGGATCAGAGCTCATGTGTCGTCTGTATGTGTGACTTTGAGTCACGACATCTACTGCGAGTGCTGCCTTGCTCACATGAGTTCCACGCAAAATGCATCGACAAGTGGCTAAAGGTAAGATATGATGCAGTACACGAGTTTGATAATAACTTATCATTTTTCGATATTGAAATTACAGGGTTCACACTGGTCCTGGAAATCCTGGAAAGTCCTTGAATTTGAAAAATGAAAATCCAGGCCTTGAAAGTCCTGGAATTTTGTTAAAAGTGCTTGAAAGTCCTGGAATTTTAAATAATGAGAAAAGAAATTGCAAAAATAGTATTTTATCGAGTCTAATAATTAAGTTACCCTTTTTAGAACAAGTTGAAATAGATCTACCTGCCCAATTTTATTATTAATTTTAAAAGATATGTAAAATGTAGATTCAAGTTGTTTTGGGGGAATGAATGTATGAGTTATTGTGTACACGTAAGCGGTCCTTGAAAAATATTATTAAGTCCTGGAAAAATCCTGGAATTTTGTTGCTTCATGGGAGTATGAACCCTGAATTAAAGTAACTTCAACATTTGAACTTTTCAGGTATATCTTCAGGTATATCTTTATTTACTTAATGTGTGAATTAGTGGTACAATGTACAATTCCCATGCAAAATGAATTAAAAATACCCATGTGCATTATTCAAAATGTTTAAAACAGTCTTATTTTGATTTTGATTTGTATCTTCTGTCGATTATTTTGATTCAAAATATGTGTCTCTGGCAATTTTTTAAATTGCAGATACACAAAGAAAAGATAATTATGTGATGTGAGTGATTTATGGTTTATTTGAACTGAATCAACCAAACTTTATTTGTTTGTTTACAGAATAATCGGACTTGCCCTATTTGTCGAGCTGATGCATCAGATGGGATCATATCCACAGATTAAACGTTTATGTCTGCTTGACTTGCCATAAGTAGCCCTTCAATACAAACAGTATCCCAGTGACGTTATGCAGACCTCTATGGCTGCCTCATCGCTCTGGATCTACTTCATGGCCGCCCGGGCAGCATCAACAAAAACCCCGTAAATTAAAGTGGCTTATGCAGTTGTACATTCATTATAGCCTGGCAAAAGGCAGTAACTGCTTACTTTTCAAGTGAGCAGTTAATGCTTTTTGGGTGTGCGGTGTTTAGCTGGTGACTATAAATTATCGCATCCTGGATACCAAAGATCTTTTCCAAAAAAGAACAGAATTTTGTAGGAACGTTCTTTTTATATTTTGAGCTATACAATTGAATGCAAATGCGCACTCTAGTTTCAGATGTAGCATTTAATCAATCTAATGTTGTCAAGTTCGTGTGGACGTTGTTTGTTTTCCATGGTGAATCTGAGTTTTTCTACATTCAATGTACACGGACCGAAAGAATTTTCCTGCAGGCATTTATTTCTCGCAGAAAAATTCTTGATTCGTCTCTTATTGTCTGCCGCAGACTGAATAACTACAAGTGCTATGTGGTGACGTCATATTTTGTAAACTCCTTAATAATATAAAGGGTGAATATTGAATGTTATAATTTCTGAGTTGCATCCTAGGAAACACAAGACATCAAACCAATGTTGAATCAATGTAGGGCCACTGTCTGTGACGCTGGCCCAACATTGGTCCAACATCGGTGTGATGCCTCGAGTTTGCTGGGATATGGGTTATGTATTTGTTTTTTTACCTGTTGAAATCTCCCAGCAATTACAAGAGATCAGCCTGATGTTTGCTTAATAGTGGTCCAATGTCTTTGACATTGGCCCACCATTAGCCCAACCTTAGTTATCTAGGAGACGCAGAGAGTTGTCCTATATTATCTGCCCTGGTTGTCGTTTAGCGATACTAAGTGGTACCAGGTCAATCGCGACATGCAATTTGTAATGAGAATTATACAAGTGAATAGGACTTGAGAAGAACTATTGTTAAATGTCTAATGCAATTAAAATGAATGAAGAAATATGAAGAGACACAGTCTCTCTAATTCAGTTTCTTTTGTATTTTTACCTACTGTATATTTTGACTCTCTGTTGTAATAACCTGTATAGGGGACTGAATAAGCCATTATAAACGGGCTACACTAGTTCCACTTGTGTGCTTCTTTTCCTCGTGCTGTCATGTTGTTTTTGGCTGTTAGACGGAGTTATTGGCAGGGACCTCATTAGTTTAGTTGACTAACGACCAAAATCAGTCGCTATTCTGAATAATTGCATTTCTCAAATATAACCTGTATATATATATATATAACTGGTGAAATATGATGCTCTTTAACATCATAGCTGATATTTTTGTATTTTAATTTCAGCTGGTGTGAACAATGTTGAATAATTAAAATGTTTAGAAGATCGCACAAAGGAAACATGAATAACCTAAGCAGTAAATAAATATTGTTGCATTATACTGGAATATTAGGCAATAGAATAAATTAACAACCTAAATATCTTGCTAAAATAGAAACTTATGTGCAGAAATGCATCTACCAAATTTTAGCACAAAAATATTGCAAATTAGTTGCATTGGACTGTTTATTTTTGTTTCTTACACAATTTAATGGCTAATGCCACAATTGACATGAAGCAAATCTTACTTGACAATATTAATTGTTTTGCTATTTAAAAACAATATACATCTTGTCATGCTTCCATATAATTCTTCTATAAGTGATTGATGTAAGTGTATTATTATTGGAGAACATATATTTTAATTGGACAATTTTTTGCTTCGGCTTACAAAAGTACATAGTTATGATTTTGCTTTGCATGATACGGGTTGCACTAATTTTCTAAAAATTCAGATATTATAGCATGCTATTGTTTGATTAACTAAAATAATACAAACTTGGAGGTTGAATTTTACAAATGTCTACATCATTTGTTACGTAAATAGGCATTTCATATAATGTGCAAAATATACAATGTTACGTTATTTTAGGTGATTGTTTGATATGCTGAATCCACTTAACCCGTAGGACACTGACATAAGAAATTTAAATTTTCATCCACTTAAAGTTGTGCCTCGCTACCGCGATCCACAACTTCAAGTTACTGAAAATTTGCGTTATTTGTGAAATGTAGGTCCCAACATTTATCAAAATTGAAAGCATATTTAATTTTTAACAACTGGTTTTATGGGTGTTAACAAAAACACATGTCTACTGTAGTGGACAGCAGTGTTCTAAGGGTTAACCCTTACAGCGCGGAGATCGACTTTAGTCGTCAGAGTCTGAGGTCTGTAGAAGTCAGATTCTGAAGACTAAAGTCGATCCCAGCACTGTAAGGATAAAAATTATCTATAATGGGCGTAGACCCATGACATAAGTATTCAAATGAATCGGAAAGAGCTAACTAAGACATTTATGATGATTTTAAATTGAAAAAAAACCTTTGGTCCCCAATGTTTTCATAAAAAAATATTCAGCGCTGTAAGGGTTAAAGTAATATTCGCCTTTTGTCATCGTTGGTCATGCATATCTTCCAGACATAACTATTTTTTCAATACAAGATGTAAAGAGATGGCTTATCAGGATATTTAGAGATTTAAGGGGAGGAAAACAAAGTTTAGTAGCGTTCTTCTGTCAACCATATTTCTATATTGGGACCAGATTGACCGGCTGTACCCCCCCCCCCCCCTTACCAGTTGGGAGACAAACCAGCCAGGGGAGGGGGGCGACAGTGATGTGCAATACTGGAAGAAACCCTTGCATACTTATTTCCACTTATTTCAGGTTATAGACCCATTGTGTTTGAACCAAAATAATATATATGTTGAAATTACAAAATTCACAAAATTCTTAGAAATGCCTGTTATCATGACGACAAATTCAAACCATCCACGATTGCTCTTTTAAGAACCAGTCGATTTGTTCTTAACCCTTCTCCTGCTAAATTGAATAATTTATTTTTTAGCCTTTTCAAACATTTGCCAGTATTGATGTTTAAACACTCATTCCCAATAACAGTGATTTAATCAGCTAAAAAAACGATTGAAAACGATTTTGGTTGTGATTCGTGATCAGCAGGTAGACGGTTAATGTTTGATAATACATTCTCAAGAAAATGAAAGGCTGCTTCGAAATATAATTTTGGATTTTCTGTAACTAGAACAAATTTGTGTTTTGTATCTCCACAACAAGGCCAATCCCCCCAACCAGGTCTTGATCTTTGGTTTGGTCGTTTGACCAGCAAATCTGAAATATAAAAAATATTTAGCATATAGTTTGGCTCAGAAAGGCTTCGACAAATCTGAGGAAAGCACATATTCATTCCATAAGTACACTACCAAGTGCTACTATCTGACAAACTGACACGCTTTTAATATCTGTCCTTAACTGGTTGATCAATCTTCAAAAAAATATTTAGGACATGGCAATTGGATGTGATGGACAATTGGACACTTTTATTATCTGTCCTTAACTGGTTGATCAATCTTCAAAAAAATATTTAGGACATTGCAATTGGATGTGATGTAGGTGTTTTGCTGCTTCTAAAAGAAGTGCTTAAAACAGGTTATGCTGTAGGAAATACTTATTTTATGATTACTTGTATGTAGGGGAATTTATGTTAAAATACTATTCTTGAGATAAGTACTATTGCTGGTGGCAAGTTTTGGTTGTGTTATAAGGATTCAGCCATTGACTATTCTGCTATTTAGAATTGAATTGTTGACTAACACGCGTAGTTTATTATTGAATGTACATGTGTCACTTGTAAGCTCTGCAGACCCTTTCCAAGTGTATTTCTTTGTCGATCAGTATTGATGCGGAATGATTGCCACTGATGCGGTTTCCTTTTTTACAAGAGTTGATTATTTTTGTTACATAATTCTGGCGTGTGGTGGTGTATAGGAGTAGACTGTGCATTCCTCTATGTGGTGAAGAACTTACTCGTAGAATTCCCAGCAAACACACTGTGTGTTGTTAACCCTTAGAGCACTGAGCCATGAAAATTAAATTTTTAATCACTTGAAGTTGTGTCTCGCTAACGCGATCCACAACTTCAAGTGACTAAAAATTTGTTTATTTTGAAAATCTAGGGTGAAATGTATATGATTATCACAGATTTGAGACATATTTGATTTATAAAACCTGGGTATACAAGACAATTAAAACATGAGAAAACAATACTATAGTCAACTGTAGTCGACATCAGTGTGCTAAGGGTTAATCCTTTCAGCGGAGGGACCCACTTTACATGAGAATCCATGGATATCAGATTCTGACGTCTAATCTGTCCCCGCGCTGAAAGATTAAACTATTTATAATGGCCATAGACCCATAACATATTCAAATACCTAACTAACTAACTAATAAAGCCATTTTAAATTGAAGAAAACCTTTGGGCTCCATAGTTCATACAAAAATACTCCAATATTGTAACGGTTCATCGTTATACTGCTAGCCCCTTTTTCAAACAAGTTTCAAGATGTCATTGAAATTAGGGAACTATTTTTTGGTAGATGCCGGGCTGATCAAATATTGCATTTTAGGAGTGTTTATTTTTCTGAGCAGTGATATTTTCTATCATTTAAAGAAATCATGTTAGCAATTCCAGCTTTAAATGAACGAAAAATTGTTACAATTCGGCAGCACATAGCTTAGCGTCGGGTCAGTGCCACATAACAGTGGCCCGATATTTCACTCAAAATCTTGCCCTTTCCAGGCCCAAGGTGTATAATGACTAAATGTATTTTGCCTTTAAAGATGTTGCCTCTTCCATTATGGCAACACTGATATGCATTCTCAAGAATGCAATAATGATAAATTATGGAGTTCAAATTTTTACATATAGTTCCTTTTTTTCATTCATTTGTAGGTGGTGATCCCATCAACAATGGCAACTTCAAATAAATTTTAAAATGCACAATTATAATGCAGTTAAATATTATCCATGCCTGTGTTTGCTGTAATGCTTTACTAACACATATAAACATGCAATGCAACATTTTTGTGTAGATTGTACAGAAGAATAATACCTAAAATGATTTAAGGAGGAGGTTTAGTAGAGTCTCTGATATGTGAGGTACTTCACATTTAAAGCAAATTTATTTGGCACAAATTAACAGAACAACTCTTATTGACTGGAATTGACTTGGTTGTGGTAAATTATCGTATTGTGAGCAGAGTTATCTTAAACAAATTAATATCTAAGTTTACATCTTAATTTCAAATGATGAAGTGGAAAATATCGATCTCTGCTGCCTGTGTCGGCTAGAAGGCAATGAAGGTGCTGCCATTACCAGGTTAATTTGTGGTAATAAGCAATACGGACAAACCCAGTTTTTTGATGGATAATTTGTCCCCTTGAATATGAAAAAGTGTATCAGCCATTTTGTAAAATTAAAGATGCAGCCTTTCATATCCAAGGAGAGAAATTGTCTGTCATGTATTTTAATTGTTTTTTCTATGTTCATATCAGACCAATATTGTAAACACATGCAAACTGCAAAAAATATATCTCCTCATACTATTATTATTATTATGCTATATTATGTACATAGGAATTTTTTTTGCAATACAAAGTGCTTGTTTGAGAATTTTGGATAATAAATGGTATCTATGTAATTTGCTACAATTTGCACAAATATCAGTGTCTAATGCATGTTTCCATTATATTTACAGCTGTCACTTAGCCATTTAAATATCGTTTCGATATCTTTCCAAATGATTTTATCACAGTATATTACATCTTGGAACAATTGATGTAATTTATTCGCCCTTTACGTACTGTGATCTTTCATCATATTTTCATTCACTGAGATGTGAATTGCCACCGCATAGATGAAGATTACCTATACTTCTAAGATATTAGCCCTTGTCCTGCTACGACCATATATAAACTGTTTTCAATTGAATCGGAAAGACCTAGCTAAGATAAATATGATTATTGCAAATTGAAAAAAATTATGTATCCATGGTTTTTACAGAAATATGACGGCTTGTAAAGGTTAGGCTCATAATTTGTTCCGACATTCTGATTAATTATCTGAACAGTAGTCTTTGGAACAAACACTGATAATGTACTTGGTTGCATGCTGGCTGTCAGATTTCAGTATGTTAAGTAATTGTGTTTATTTCTCAGGCCAAACAAAGTACTATACTTTCCATTGTTTTATGAAGCAAAAAATATTTAAAAGATTGGATCTTTACTTTGGTTTACATTTTACCAATCACAGCAAATAAATAGCTCTTCGATGTAAGAAATCTATGCAATTATTTCTTCTTCGTTTGAACGGTTAATACGTTATAAGTAATTAGTATTACCAACATCTCCAATTTGAGCGGGAAAAGGTGAATTTTAATGTCAACTACGCTGCTTCCCCTGGTCAAATTTTCCATTGATTTTGATTAGGCATCGGATGAATAGTTTATGGAAATTGTACATGTTGAACATGGAAAAAAATGAGACTGCTTAAATTGATGCTTCCAATATAGCTTAACAATGCTTTTGTTTCTAGCAATTTAATCAGTTTGTGCGATTCAGAATAAAAGGAAAAGTTTATTTTGTAAAATGATGTTGAAAATAAAGTTGACATGTTACTCTAACCATCCATTTCCCGTGTTAAACATAAATGCTGATTAATTATTCTTACTTTTACACTTTAAAATGTATGAACTAATTAAAAATAAGTTTCACTTATTGTTAAAATATTTTCAGGGAAATAAATTGATAATATGTTAGCAGTTTATAATGTGAATGGTTTCTATATTAAATCTGTATTTGTGCAACCAATATTAAATACTTTTCAACTGTCATTTCGTTTAACTACAAATATCAATTGTTTTTTAATTACTATTTGTATCACTGAACTATCTGGCCTTAATATATCAGATAACATGTATAATGTACGTGAATGTGAAACCCCCAGCAAATTTCATTTTGCATGCAGCTATTTTTGTTAGAAATAAATAATATAACGGTGATTTTTTGTCAAATATTTGTTCATGCTCTTTTAAGCAAAAGTGCTGTTCTAAAAGAAAGGCTGGTATTGTACGGTCTACCTCAATGCGCAAATAAAGGTACCACAGTCTCCAAAGTGTCCTGTTTCATCTCTCTTCTTCTTACCGATTATCTCGGGAATGATTGTATCAATTTAACTCTTTCAGTGCGGGGATCCAATTTGAGACGTCAAGAGTCAGATTCTGGCGTCTAAATTCTATCTGTGCACTGAAAGAATTAAAATATTTATAATTGCCGTAGCATAGGTATTCATAGAAAGCGGAATAAGCTAGCTGAGACATTCATGATGATTTCAAATTGAAAAAACCCGTTGGTTCCCATGGTTTTTACAAAAATATTTCGGCACTGTAAAGGTAAAATCTGGAGGAAGTGACTGTATGGCGGCTACTGCACTCGTTTTTATTTCTCCATCTAAACACTCGGCCCTCATGGTATTCTCCTCAATATCTAAATTCATCTCTCGGCATGATTTGGCAGAGAATAAGAATAATCTTCTTGTAAATTGCCATACACCATTTATTTACAGAGGACAGGATCAGCTTTACAATACGGTATATACAAAAAAGACACCGACTTCCCCATAGTTTACCTGAACAGTGAAAAATCCCACTTCTTGCCCAACTTTTAAGCTAATTCATCTGTGTTTCGTCAGCTGATGGCACACTGAGCGTTGATTCGCTTGGACAAGAATCGCACCTGAAGCATAAGACGGTAACTGGTCACGACACAGTAACCATACTTCCCTAAGCATTCGTCAGATGCGTTATTGATTCCCGGGATCTGCGTTATTGATTCCCGGTATCTGCGTTATTGATTCCAGGTATCTGCGTTATTGATTCCCGGTATCTGCGTTATTGATTCCCGGGATCTGCCTTATTGATCCCCGGTATCTGCCTTATTGATTCCCGGGATCTGCGTTATTGATTCCCGGTATCTGGGTTATTGATTCCCGGGATCTGCGTTATAGATTCCCGGGATCTGCGTTATTGATTCCCGGGATCTGCGTTATTGATTGCCGGGATCTGCGTTATTGATTGCCGGGATCTGCGTTATTGATTGCCGGGATCTGCGTTATTGATTCCCGGGATCTGCGTTATTGATTCCCGGGATCTGCGTTATTGATTCCCGGGATCTGCGTTATTGATTCCCGGGATCTGCGTTATTGATTCCCATGATCTGCGTTATTGATTCCCGGGATCTGCGTTATTGATTCCCGGTATCTGCGTTATTGATTCCCGTTATCTGCCTTATTGATTCCCGGGATCTGCGTTATTGATTCCCGGGATCTGCGTTATAGATTCCCGGGATCTGCGTTATTGATTCCCGGGATCTGCGTTATTGATTCCCGGGATCTGCGTTATTGATTCCCGGGATCTGCGTTATAGATTCCCGGGATCTGCGTTATTGATTCCCGGTATCTGCGTTATTGATTCCCGGGATCTGCCTTATTGATTCCCGGGATCTGCCTTATTGATTCCCGGTATCTGCGTTATTGATTCCCGGGATCTGCGTTATTGATTCCCGGTATCTGCGTTATTGATTCCCGGTATCTGCGTTATTGATTCCCGGGATCTGCGTTATTGATTCCCGGTATCTGCGTTATTGATTCCCGGGATCTGCGTTATTGATTCCTGGGATCTGCGTTATTGATTCCCGGGATCTGCGTTATTGATTCCCGGGATCTGCGTTATTGATTCCCGGGATCTGCGTTATTGATTCCCGGTATCTGCGTTATTGATTCCAGGGATCTGCGTTATTGATTCCCGGGATCTGCCTTATTGATTCCCGGGATCTGCCTTATTGATTCCCGGGATCTGCGTTATTGATTCCCGGGATCTGCCTTATTGATTCCCGGGATCTGCGTTATTGATTCCCGGTATCTGCGTTATTGATTCCCGGGATCTGCCTTATTGATTCCCGGGATCTGCGTTATTGATTCCCGGGATCTGCCTTATTGATTCCCGGGATCTGCGTTATTGATTCCCGGTATCTGCGTTATTGATTCCCGGTATCTGCGTTATTGATTGCCGGGATCTGCGTTATCGATTCCTGGGATCTGCCTTATTGATTCCCGGTATCTGCGTTATTGATTCCCGGTATCTGCGTTATTAATTCCCGGGATCTGCGTTATTGATTGCCGGGATCTGCGTTATTGATTCCCGGGATCTGCCTTATTGATTCCCGGGATCTGCGTTATTGATTCCCGGTATCTGCGTTATTGATTCCCGGTATCTGCGTTATTGATTGCCGGGATCTGCGTTATCGATTCCCGGGATCTGCGTTATCCATTCCCGGTATCTGCGTTATCGATTCCCGGTATCTGCGTTATTGATTCCCGGTATCTGCGTTTTTGATTCCCGGTATCTGCGTTATTGATTCCCGGGATCTGCCTTATTGATTCCCGGGATCTGCGTTATTGATTCCCGGTATCTGCGTTATTGATTCCCGGTATCTGCGTTATTGATTGCCGGGATCTGCGTTATTGATTCCCGGTATCTGCGTTATTGATTGCCGGGATCTGCGTTATCAATTCCCGGGATCTGCCTTATTGCTTCCCGATATCTGCGTTATTGATTCCCGGTATCTGCGTTATTGATTCCCGGGATCTGCGTTATTGATTCCCGGTATCTGCGTTATCCATTCCCGGGATCTGCGTTATCGATTCCCGGGAATCGCAAAAGCAAATGTGCGGTTTCAGGTGTGGATATGTCCTGAAAAATTTCAACTCTTTAAAATTCAAAATGAACCGACTTACAGCCGTTATTGTTTTAACTTGATCAAATTCAAAATCGCCGAATTGCTGCCATCATTGACTTTAATTATTTGTTATATACATTGCGAATTGTGCTATGTAACTAGACCGTTACTCTAAAATAAAATGTGACAGTTCAGGGAAGGATGCACCCTGACAAATTTCGGGCGGGGCTGGGAATTATGGTGGCTGGCTGACTGCTTGTTATTGTCTGGAAGTTGTTATCTCTGAATCCATTTGCTCTTGAATAAATTTAGTCTTGTCCTGCAGAATTATAATACTGATATACAAAGTATTGTCCATCATTTGAAGCTCGGAATTGCCAACACGATTTCAAAAAGGAAACTATATCCCCCCCCCCGATTTTCATTATTTGGTTATCTGTGCAGTCAGAGCCACAATCGGCACACTGGTCTGCACATTGGTTCTACCAAACTACACCCTGGGCCACATTCATTTTGATAATTTTGTGGTGCATGCTTTTCGTCGATTTCTCCGTCAATTATGAACCGATTTCCTTGCAATTTTGCACAGGCAATTTTCAAGTCATATCCTATCGTCGGTAGAAATTTATATTGAATATTTCAAAAGTTAGACCATTTGACATGTAATAAAATTCTAGAATTAGTTTAATGGGTTTAAAGAGGGACGTCATAAATCAAATTCACTACATGTCATATGGTCTAGCTTTTGAAATACTGAATATAATTTTACGAAATTTTCAGGGATATTAGGACTCTGATGAAATATGATTTTTTACAAAATTTCATGAAAATCGGTTGATAATTGACGGAGAAATCAACGAAATGCATGCGCTACTGGTTGAATGTGGCCCAGGGTATGTGTTTTCACGAGGAATATTATAATGATGAATACATAGATCCGAAGCAACAGTTCAGTTATAATTATGAGCATGTGGTCATTGATCCATAAACCCTTACAGCGCGGGGATCGACTTTAGACGTCAGAATCTGACGTCTGTAGACGTCAGCTTCTGACGTTTAAAGTCGATCCCCGCACTGTAAGAGTAAACACATTCCTAATGGCCGTAGACCCATAACATATGTATTCAAATGAATTGGAAAGAGTTAACTCAGACATTCACGATGATTTCAAATTGAAATAAACCCTTTGACCTCCATGATTTATACTAAATTAATTCAGCGTTGTAGGGAGTTAGCCGCCGGTACCGATTGTATTCGTTTTTTTACATTTTATTATTAGGCTATTGCATATAAGCTTTCAAACATGTTGAAGATAAAACGTGACATACATCAGCAAGCATTTAAAATAGTTGACCTCCATTTTGCCAAATTAGAATAATTTTCACTCACTTTGTTGTGGATCGCGTCAGCGAGACACAACTTCGAGTAGGTGAAAATTCCAATTGATTAAATTGGCAGTTAAAGGGGTAAGTGGCCATCGTCAGTAGGCCTGTGGCGACCTAACTAGCAGATCATAACGCCGAGTTCGAGCCGGACGGAATCGCTGATCGACGGGTCAGCACTTCCACCCGGCTCACGCCATGTGCGGCCCAGCCGCGCTCGCTCATTCTATCACTGGCCTTCTCAGAAGTCAGACGTGTAACCTCGTCACACACATTCAGCCGCGTGGCTCGATAGCCGCCCCCTGTCGTACGGGACTAAGTAGCACACACATATCTGACAATGTCTGCACGAATATGGAATGAATAAAGAATAAATTAAGAAAATCTTCTACTTTGACTGAGTTTCTGCAGCGAACCACCGCTTGCTGACCGGGCAAGACACCACGATCAAGATCGAGGCCTGAGGCGTTGGTAGCGTCCATTGACTTGTCGAACATTCGGCAACGTCAATGGTAATCCTCGCCCCAGACCACGAAGGCCTATCTATGACTACTCTTTTCTTAAAACACACCACTACATTATTTGCTTTGTTCGACCACTACATTCTAAGCGGGGAATGGAGAGTTATTGTTATTCAAGTACATACCAATTAACATGTTAGGGCTATGGTGCTACACAGTCAGGTGTGATCGAAATGTTGAATATGAGAGATCCTCATCATGATCGGATGTGTTTTAAGTCAGTTAAAACCCTCGGAGCTCTACATTCTCATCTTCATCTATCCTGGATATCAGGCATATGTGCTATGAGTACAGAATCCCCCTCCTCCCTGGCCAACTCAGACAGTCCAGACGATCTGACCTGAGTGTGACCTCCACACTACAGTCAGTAAACCGGAGACGTGATAATGAATATTCATGTTGTTCGCACCCCTCCAGTTCGTACAGCATAAGGCGCACCAGTTGTCAAGCTCAGACCGGTGGTCTGACTGTCAGCCATGATGGGGCAAGGTGTGCATTATTCTTAGCTGTGGAAAAGCTTGGCTGAGAATGTAGAGCTCCTGTACGGAAAACTGCCGGCTGTCCTAATAGGGGACCAGAAGATTTATTTAGGGGGAAAGGGCCAAGGTGTACGACCTCATTAATTGATAGAAAAAAACCCTCAGCATCCCCAAAATGGATTGCTGCTGGGTTTTATTTATGACCTTCATCTCCAATGAGCATTATTGTTATCTAATATAATATTGGCATTTATTCAATGATATTGCGCCAAAGCAAAAATTCGTTTCATTGCCCCCCCCCCCCCCTTGGGGTCCAGAATGACCAATGACTGCATTTTTAGAAGTAGCTTTACATGTGACAGCAATCTAGGAATATGAGCGGGAAAACGTTCTTTTTATCAAGGGAAATTAGTGAATATGCAACATCTAGATAATGAATAAGTAACATGTACAGACATATGACTTTATTTCATGACGTACTTTTATCATATCTCGATATTGAATAGGCAGCATGCACAAACATATTTCCTTACTTCATGATAGACTCTTATAATATCTAGATAATGAATAACCAAGATGCACAAACATATCAAGCTTATTTCATGTATACTATCATAATATCTAGTAGTCTGGGAGCCAAGTCCTGTAACGTGTCACTTTGCTTGACCCAAAAAGTGGCAAAGGTCTGCGTTGTTATTATGACAGGAAAATATCCCTAGGACATCATTAGGGTGGGTGTGGAACTTTACTGTGGCAGCAAAATCCCTGAAATGAGGGATGTTCAAGGGTACCCTCGAGCCTAAATACTGCTTTTTTTTAAAACACCAGGTAATTCAAAACTCAAAGGTTTTAAACAATCTTCAAATCATTGTAAATCAAATTTTGCTTTTATTAC
This sequence comes from Flabesymbios commensalis, assembly GCA_964017125.1. Classification (NCBI taxonomy): domain Eukaryota; kingdom Metazoa; phylum Annelida; class Polychaeta; order Terebellida; family Flabelligeridae; genus Flabesymbios; species Flabesymbios commensalis. Next base: position 14,647,546 of record OZ024912.1, read on the forward strand.
ATAAAGAATGACATATTACTAAAGTTTTGAAATATTTCAGAGAAAATAAACTCACCCTTTACGCGCTGAAAGTCAATATCCCAAATTAAAAGTAGTTTTGTTCTCCAGATGTAACTTTTCCGTTTCCTGTAAATTTTCATGGTTATGAGCATGCAAAGGTATGCTTACCTCATTTTGGTCCATCACTCATCTGGTACCACTATGTCCCATTTGACAACCCATAAGTTGTTGCATGAAGGACATATGAGGTCAAAGGTCAGGATGGGGTACTTTCACTAGTTACATTTTGTCGACCCATGTAATAAAAGATTTGTTATTTTTATAGTTATAAACAACTTTAATACCACTCTTGCCACATTTTGTCAATAAATACTTTTCGGACAAGACATAGGTGAAGTTATGATTCTTTTCAGAAAACGTGAGCCCACCCTTAGAGCGCTGAAAGTCAATATTTAAAAAAAATCACAAAGTTCGTAGAATATAACTCTTTCGTTTGCTCTGTATGTGTATGTTTATAAAAGTTTTTGTTGTTTTAAAGCCACACTTAGATCGCTAAAAACGATATTTAAAAAGAGCTTAACACAGCTAGAGCACTGGTCGAACGTGTTTTAAAGACATTATTCACCACCAGGTGGCATACAAATCTGTCTTACGTCACAGTCAGTAATGTGTTGTGGATTGTGTGGGACCACAGGCTGATATACTTAGCTTGTTAGCAATATTTCAGTTAATAAAAGGGGTGTCAATGGTAGCAGATAAAGCTCTGTCCCACTGATAGTTGAACAAGGAATCTAGATTCCTTGGTTAGAATGTGCATTACGAAGCTCATTAAGGCCCATAACATATGGTGACGTGTTGCCAATGGTCAAACGTTGGGTAATATGGGTAATCTGCCTGCAAAGGCAAGGCAGTGTCTAAAGTTGTTTTTATGACATATCCAGCAATCACATCAAATGAGTTTATGTCGACTTTGTCATTCTTATCTGTGTCTTGGAATACTAAATGATAAATACATAATTATAGATAATAAATAATTATCTACAATCACAAAACCAAACAATTGATAATTTAAAATGTTGTGTGATATTTCAGATAATTTTTTGTGACTTTAAAAATAAATATATTCATACTAGAATAGTACATGATAAAATTTGATAATACTAGCCAAGTATATTTAATGAGAGATTTATATTGTTAGTATAGTACTGTTACACGTATATGTACTTGCTAGCATATAGAAAATGTATGATAATATGGGCACATAATAGCGAACACCAGTAAGAAGTCAGTTACATTCTAGTCCATCCCCACCAGCAGCAAACAGCTAGGAACAATCCCTGATTTTTCCTAATGTTTAGAGTTTTAAAACGTTGCTCATGATAAACTTTCGAAGGCAGCAGTTATTAGCAAAGATTAAACCCACATATTGAGAAAAATGTCTGAAAAAAGTAATGTCTATTGCCATCATTATGAATTTAAGGTATACACCAGTAAAACAGGATGTTCTGTAAATATGATTCAGCATAAAAGACATTTATTGAACCATTGCTATATATATATATCTAAATATGCTCATGGAGTATATGCTGCAGTTGATTTTAGTTATGACATGACATATTCAAGAACTGGCACTATGCTGCACTTAGCAGAACTAGCTTAACCCTTGAAACGTCTTCCCCCCCACAAATGTTGCTTGATGCCACCTCAGACACTAATCCAAGATGTTGAAAAATTCCAGGCATTACAGAATCTTGGGGGTGATATTGGTGATATCAAAAGGTGGTTTATATATTTGTCTTTGCATTGTCTGAGAAAAATGAATCATGTAGCCTAATAGTCCTTGGGCCAGGGACCGAATTTTTACGATTTAGTACCAAATGGGGTGACTAAACTTTGTTGTGATTTTCAGTTAGATACATATATGAGGGGTCTAAAAAAGTATGATGGCCCTTTCAGAACGGTAGCTTAAGGGCAGTATTCTCAGTTTTAAAGAGGGGGGTCTCTGAACCAAAAAGTAAATATTAACTATATCTTTTCATCTATGTGTCCTACAAAAATCCATAATATATCGTTTCTGGGATAATTTGGGTCAAGGAATCCGTTTTTGATGTTTTGGAAATGATCTTACCAATATTTTGCCGACAAATCCAAGATGGCCGCCAATTTTAAGCTATATTTCTTCGCTTTATGATATAACAAGTTTATTTACGCCTATGATTTTCGAATTTTTTTAAGCAAAGATTCTAGTTATGGGCAATTAATCTAGCATTAAATTAAACTATTTTTTTGTATATCTTGCAAATTTCTATAAATTCAGTTCAGTTATCCAACAGACGTGTACTTTATAACACTTAAGGATGTGAGGACCGAAAACGTATCTCTATGAAATATGTAACAATAAGGCATACATGTCCAATGTTGGTCTATATTATCTATTCTTTACTTAAAATAATACATATCTATATTTTTCCACAAATTAAAAAGAAACACAATTATAAATAAATTAATGATAACAGGGTTCATTAATTTAGACGTTTCAGATTAGATACGTTGTAATCATGGTAATAGAGGTATGTCATATGATTGGGCCAAAAAAATTTAATACCTTCCGGGGTAACTAGAAAAAAACTACTCCAGATAGCTTTGTATGCCTTAGACACGAACAAAAATGTATGATGACCTTTTTCAGAACGGTAGCTTAATCCTTAAAGCGCTGAAATATTATTGCATAAGCCATGGAAACTAAAGTGATTTCTCAATTTGAAATCATCATAAATGTCTTAGTTAGCTCTTTCCGATTCATTTGAATATACCTATGCTGTGGGTCTACGGCCATTATAAAACAAAGTATTTCTTTCAGTGCGGGAACCGTTTCAATACGTCATAATCTGTAGACGTCAGATTTTGACGTATAAAGACGATCCCCGTGCTTAAAGGGTTAAGGAAGTTATGAGATATTTTGTATTTCAGAGAAGAAATAACATACAATATATGTACATTCGAAATCTCGATATTTTTGCCGCGCGTTCAAAAAGTAACATCCAAATGTCACATCCAACGAAACTGTCACATATAAATGGCTTTAGCTTTACTAGGGGTGTATAGTGTAGACTAATAAAGGCTTCAAGTTAAAATGGCAGCACATATTTGGCCATTTTGTCTATTTAGACCGCGTTACGTCAGTCAAAACATCACTTCTTTAGGTCACATATCAACATTTCTTATGTAGGGTGTGGACCCTGGCTTAGTTGGTAAAACTGTTTGATACAGGTTCTTCACCCACTCTGACATCCATGTTTTGAAGAAAAAAATGTTTCTCCCCACTCGCTTGTAAGCAATCAGTATTGTGAGGATACTCCATCAAGGGACTTCATGAAAACACCATGAAAGAATGAGTAGAATTCCACTTAATCTTTCATGTAGACTAAATATATGAGGGTATACAATTCTCAAATGATAAGACTTTCAGAGGAACACCCGAAATTTACAAATATTTTACAGGTGGAGGCTTCAGCGTTCAAATTAGCAAAGAAACCCTCTTGGTCGAATACCTGTTGACGAAGCTATTGAAGAAACCACAAACAAGGATACCCCAACCTGGAGGTGGTACCAAAGGTGTCAGCACAAAACCATCTGCAGTGAATAAATACTACAATGCTGAATATAGAAGTACAGCCACAAAGCAGCTGTGTTATTGAAATTGACTCTCCACATACTAATCTTTTAGATCTTCAGCCATCCCGTGTTAAAAAAGATGAAACTGACATCCAGTCAGTTGTAGAGCTACTGCAAACCAGTTGGACAAATGCTTTTAAAAAAATCCGATGTGATTAATCTTTCAGCTGGTACAACTAAAGAAGTAGATACGCGTATGCTGGTTCATGCAAAACATGCCGCTGAATATTAGACCTACAATGATGTTGTTCTTGTGGCAGATGCCACTGATATCTTTATTATTAGCCTTGTAATTATTAGCCTTGAGATTGATAGATATTACCTTAAAGGACTACTTTTATAGTGTTACATTTATAGGGTTACATTGTTACACAGGATGCGACACCATAAGTTCCTTTTCGGGTCAAGGTATTAAGCTCGGTGCATGGACACTAGTCATAAACAATCACAAATTTAGAGATGCATTGGCATATCTTGGTTGAAACTGGGCACTGTCACCAGATCTCTATGACGCACTCCAAGAGTTCACATGCCGTTCATATTGTCCAAAATCATTAACGTGTGATATAAAAATTCCCAGGGATAAGAAGGGCATCATGCGGAGATAGCTATATACCAGCATGCCAAATATCAAGCAAGCATTTGTCACAGGAGTTTGGTTATCTTTCCTGATAGCCCTCGTCTTGATGATGATCGCGGCTGGATTTTCGATGCTTAAGATAACAACTTGAATGTATATCTAGTTCCAGATGCTGTGCTAAATCTCCTCTTGTTTAGGTCTACTTGTAAGCGTATTTGTAAACTGCCAGTGTCAATGTCTTGAAAATAGATTAAAATGTACAAATGCAGAACTGTATAAACATGTAAGATGAAAAGGCACTCTTCGGATGATGACACAGATGATGATAAATTATAATACTAAACACCCAAATTTCTTGTGTGATAGATTGAAAAGCTCGTTCAACGACGTGTTCACACTTTAAACAAAGATAAATGCAATTAAGGACATATTCACCATTGCATTTACAGCTTGTGTGTAAATATATATAGTGTATCACATGATTGGATCACATAGCTAAGTAGTAGGCCTACATGTCGATATTTACATGTACTGTACACCATAATACTGTAGTTTTTTTTACAGAGCTGAATGGTGGTAATGATTTGGGTAGCATGTTTATTTGATTTATTTTATCGACATCTTAATTTGATTTTAACTAAAAAACCAGTTGGTTTCTGTTCTGTTTTAAATCGTAAACAATGATCAAGCTGAAAAAGAACATTCTTTATGATCATCATTACTGCTGAATTCAGATATATACAGGTGAAACGGATTTAATACATTACGCTGAATCAAAGAACTATACCTTGTTATCCTGTTCAAACTACTATATCGAGCTACCATGGCTACTCAGGTATATACGATGTTAATAATTAATAAAGTTGATAAATAACCACCATGCTACAGATTCATGATAACAACCGAAGAAATATATACTAGGAATACCATGATTACGGTGTATCTAATCTAAAACGTCCAAAGAAATGAACCCTGCTATCATTACTTTATTTATAATTACATTTTCTTTTTAATTCGTGGAAAAATATAAATATTTATTATTTGATTCCACCAAGTTCTGAAAAGGCCATCATACATTTGTGTTCATGTGTAAGGCATACAAAACCATTTAGAGTAGTTTTTTCTAGTCACCCCGAATGGTACTAAATATTGGTCTTGCTCAATCACATAATTATGATAACAACCACAAAATAGCATACCACTATTAATATGATTACAGTGTATCTAATTCGAAAACGTCTAAAGAAATGAATCATACATGCTATCATTAATTAATTTATAATTAGTGTTTCTTTTTAATTTTGTTTGAAAAATATAAATATTTATTATTTGATTCCACCAAGAACAAAATAAATAATATAGACAAATATTATACATGTATGCCTTATTGTGACACATTTCATAGAGATACGCTTTCGGTTCGCACAACAAGTGCTATGAAGCACGCGTCTGCTGGATAACTAAACTGCTTTTATATTTACAAGCTATACAAAAAAATAGTTTTATTTAATGCTAGTTTGATTGTCTGACCAGAATATTTACATACAAATTTTCGAACATTATATAGACAAAAACAAAAATAAATCATTTCCAAAACATCAAAAACGTTTTTCCTTGGCCCGAATTATGTCAGAAACGATGTATTATGGATTTTTGTAGGACTAATAGATGAAAAGATATAATTAATAATTACTTTTTGATTCCGAGACCCCTTTTTTAAAACAGAAATTACTGCCCTTAAGCTACCGTTTTGAAAAGGTCATCATACATAGTTTAATTTAATGCTAGTTTGATTGTCTAACTAGAATATTTACCTACAAATTTTCGAACAATATATAGACATAAATAAACCAGTTATGCCATAGAGTTGAGAAATACAGCTTGAAATTGGGGGCCATCTTGGATTTGTCGGCGAAATATAGGTTAAATCAATTCCAAAACATCAAAAACGTATTCCTTGGCCCGAATTATGTCAGAAACGATCTATTATGGATGTTTGTAGGACTAATAGATGAAAAGATATAATTAATAATTACTTTTTGATTCCGAGACCCCCCCCCCCTCTTTAAAACAGAAATTACTGCCCTTAAGCTACCGTTCTGAAAAGGCCATCATACATTTTTAGACCCCTCATATATTTATCTAACTGAAAATCACAATAAAGTTTAGTCACCCCAATTGGTACTAAATTTTGGTCTGGCCCAAGGACTATAAAGACAACACATTTCTCAAAAACAAGGCTACATGGCTGATGGCATTGTGACAAACACAATTATGGCTGCACCAGATACGCTACTAGGTGTATTATTTACAAATTGGCTAAAAATAACAATCAACTTTATTATCTTTTATCTGTGGATATAATAAACTAAAAAAATATATAATTATGTCTTCAAAATCGTCTAGTTCCTATTTTATCACTAGGGAAGTTATCATAGGACTATTACAAACAAGAGTCGGAAATGTTACGTCTTGGTGAACGGTGAAAATATTAAAAAACCCAGCACCTGTTGACCTCTAAGGTTCGATTTATTTTGTGAAAAATATCAAAACTGTATATATGTTTCGTTTGGAATGTATTCAATGACAATGTGGCCGCAGTGGTATATAATTGTTTATAATTATAAAAAATAAGATTTTCTTAATACAAAGTGGTCGAAAAAATATAACTAAGAATACTTCATCCGGACTTTTGATCTCGTAAGTCCTTAATGCAGCATGGTAGGTTTTTTTTAAATGTGACATAGTTGTACCAGATGGCAGATTTATCATATGAGGTCAGCAGACATAACATACTCGTAATCATACAGATGTACAGTGAATTGAAACGTGCATACTACTAACTGTATTTATTTATTTTTTTAATATTTACTTTCAGCGCTCTAAGGGTGGGTCTACGTTTTCTGAAAATAATTCTAAACTTCAGATATTTTTCATCGGAGTATATTCAATTACAAAATGTGGCAAGAGTGGAAATAAATCTGTTTATAACTATAAGAATGACAACTTTGTTATTACAAGGGGTCGACAAAATGTAGCTAGTGAGAGTACCCCATCTGGACTTTTGACCTCATAAGTCCTTAAAGCAACAAGGTGGGATTTTTATAATTTGACATAGTGATTGATTTTTTATTATTAACTTCCAGCGCTCTAAAGGTGGATTTATGTTTTGTGTAAAAAATTGAAACTCATATCTTTAATAAAATAGAAATATAGACGACAGTGATTTAAAAATTGTTCATAGCAATTGTAGTTTGGGTTTTAAATAACCTGGGGTTTTAAAATGTTCAGTCTTTGTGGCTCGAGGGTACCCTTGAACATCCCTCATTTAAAAAACTTTGCTGCCACGATCAACAATCAAAATTAATATTCCAGGGATATTTCCCTGTCATATGCACATATCAGACCTCTGCCACTTTTTGGGTCAAGCGAACTCAAAAACTAGCAGTTTTTTTAAACTTAGCTCCCAGGCTATAGGTAATGAATGGGCAACGTGCACAAACATATCACCTTATTTAATGATAGACTCTTAAAATATTTATATAATGAATAAACAACATACACAAGCATATCAAGCTTATTTCACGATATACTGTCATACTATCTAGATAATTAATAGACAACAGCACAAACATATCACCTTATTCCATGGTACACCCTTATAATATCCAGATAATGAATAGGCAATTTGTACTCACATATCGATGTTATTACATTACATACTCTTGTAATAACAAGATAATAAATAGACAACATGCACACACATATGAATTTATCTCAAGATAGACTCTTATATTATCTAGATAATGAATAGGCAACATTAACACATATATGACCTTATTACACCACAGACTCTTCTAATATCTAGATAATGAATAGGCAACATTCACACATATATGACCTTATTTCACTACAGACTCTTATATCTAAATAATAAATAGGCAACATGCAAACAAAATATGACCTTATTACACTACAGACTCTTATGATATCTAGATAATAAATAGGCAACATGCAAACATAATACGACCTTATTACATTACAGCCTCTTATAATAACAAGATGATGAACTGATGAATGGGCAACATGTACAAACATATCACCTTATTTCACGACAGACTCTTAATTATATTAAATAACACGATGAAAGGCTCATGCACAAAAATATGACCCTATATCTTCACAAATCATCTCAAATTAAAGTTCAGTGTGTTATTTTGGTGGATTATAAACAATTATGCCATGCGGTTGGCCTACACAAAAATATTATGCAATTTACTTAAAGAGCAGATCACGTATGAAAAATACATTTATTTAGTACACATAAAAGGCAAATCTCGCTGCACCAATCTGGCCCTTATGATTTACTGTTGCGGACACAAAAACCTGGGCAGACCACTGACGCAACTACTAGCCACACATTAAAAAAACTGGTTTTGTTACCCCGTATCCCGCCGAATTGTTTGTTTTCATTCATTTAAATCTGGAATTGCTAACGCAATTTTCAGCTTCAAATGACCAAAAGTATTTCTCTTTACGAAAAAAAAGATATCCATCAAATTGAATTATTTGATGAACTGCATGAGCATTACCACACCTATTTCGGGCGGGGGCCCTAGGGTAGTGGCTAGCACCGCTGCCTTTCACGTCAGAGTTCGGGGCTCGGTTCCCGGTCTCGGCGGTTTGAAAGAAACAAATAATGCTTCTTCCCCATCCACGTGTGAAAGTCAGTATTGTGGAGAGCCTCTGTGACCGAGAGGTAGCGTGCTCGGCCTCAGACCGCCAGGGATCAAATTTCGAATCCTGTGTCTGGAGGACAGTGTCATCTCACCCTCCTCAGGAGGTTCTCCTGGCCCAGTTTAGCCTATACGTGCACAAAGGTGGCCTAAAGCCCGATTCATTTTATTTCATTTTTACCACAACAATTTCATAATCTTCAAATGAATTGTATAAACCATGGAGACCAAAAGGTTTCTCAATTTGAGATTATTATTATTGTCTTCGTTAGCTCTTTCCGCTTAATTTTGTCACAGACACTGACAGAAAGTTTCTATATTGACGGCAATACAATTAATTTCTGAATTAGTTGTTACAAAATGATATAGTTAACATAGGTTAATATTGTCAATGTATGTTTTCACGCCTAAAAAAAGTGATTGATTAATCGCATGGTACTAAAAAAATCTTGGAAAATCATGACGTGAAGACCAGTCGTTTATTCACCAGGTGGCTTTCTCAATCAGAGCCATCTGGTGAGTAGAGTATTTTTTAAACGTCTCACCACACATAATACCTGTCCCATAAACTTACATGTATTATGTTCCATACGCTCAAGCCTCCCAGCACTCTTAAAATGGAGGACTTTAAATAACCCTATATATCATTTTAACAATCCGTATGTACTCTTCTTATATACAAAATAAAAAAGGCATGTAAATCTGCTTGCTTTTCTGTTATTTTAGCCCAGAATAAGGTCTTGCCCCACTCCCTCCTGAGCGACTTGAACAAAAATTGACCTCGTTTTTCAGAAGAGCCTTGCTACAGCCAGCGCAAGAACTTCCTGTTATCTTTATCTTTTTTAATTTCGATGTTTTTGCTACAACAAAACATCACAGAATCGATTTAAATTGGTATCAAAATGATATATCTGTAATATTCACCGCCGGAGCTGCTGCAAATAGCCACACTTTTAAAAAGAACTAACTTTCTTATTCTTTAACTTTATAATGATATGCGCGAATGAATTTGTGTGGTCGTAGTAGTAGTATTATTTTTATTTACCTCCTTTCAAGGAGAGCATACACATACAAAGTATACATTACAATTCAAAGGTTAATAGCATGTAGCTTGTAGCATATTAAAGGAGATCTATCACCCCTTATATGGTATAAATAATTATGTCCTTATATGGGGTGATTAGCTATCATGTCACCCTCTCAGAGGGTCACATGATAGCCATATATGGGGTCATCGGCTATCATGTGACCCTCTCAGAGGGTTACATGATAGCCAATCACCCCATATAAGGAAACACTTGTGCCCCATCTTGTGGCAACTTTGATTTATTTGTCACCAGATTATTCATACTATATAAGGGGTGATAGATCACCTTTAAGCGAAAACATGCATGCTATAAGTATATTTTACATCTAAAAAAATATACAGTATATCCAATTAGCTTAAAGTGTATTGTATGGTGTTTATATTTGTGTTCTTTTTTTCTTTTTTATTATTATTTTCCTTATATTTGCAATGCAATATCAAACAGAGGACAGAGAAGTGTATCAAACTTATTAGACCTAATTAGACAGGCATATGATCATATGCTCTAAGTATACATTAGATATTCACTTTCTATATGTGTCTGTACAATTTTTATATTTTTGGTCTTTTATATTTTTTATTCTTTTATATTTTCTTTTCTTATATTTTTCAGTTTATAATTCATTTAAATAGGCTGCGTTCATCTCAGTGATAAAATAAACAATCGATTTGTAGGCCTATATGTCAGCCCATTCTTCAACAAATTCGCATTTGAGACCTGATAACAGGAAAACAGTTTTGTGTCTATTGGAGAACATTTTAAAACAATCATTCATAGCTGCGGGCATACATCTATACACTGTTACCAGAAGAGGCGTTCTCACTGCACTTAGCTCTGTACATTTATGCATTCGTTCACATCTATGTTCATTCATTCATTTGTGCATTCATTCATTCATTTGTTCATTCCTTCATTTACTCACTAATTCATACATTCACTCTTTAATTCATTCAATCATTCATTTGTTTACTAATTCATTCATTTAATTTCATTCCTTAACTAATTTATTTATTCATTCATTTACTCATTTATTCATTCATTCATTCATTCATTCATTCATTCATTCATTCATTCATTCATTCATTCATTCATTCATCCATTCATTCATTCATTCATTCATTCAATTCTTCATTCATTCATTCATTCATTCATTCATTCATTCATTCATTCATTCATTCATTCATTCATTCATTCATTCTTTCATTCATTCATTCATTCATTCATTCATTCATTAATTCATTCATTCATTCATTCATTCATTCATTCATTCATTCATTCATTCATTCATTCATTCAATCATTCAATCATTCATTGCTTTCATTTATTTTCCTTATTCATTCATTCATTCATTCATTATTCATTCATTCATTCATTCATTCATTCATTCATTCATTCATTCATTCATTTTTAGGTGAGCCTCTGTGACCGAGAGGTAGCGTGCTCGGCCTCAGACCGCCAGGGCTCGAATTTCGAATCCTGTGTCTGGAGGACAGTGTCATCTCATTCATCTCACCATCCTCAGGAGGTTCTCCTGGCCCAGTTTAGCCTATATGTGCACAAAGCTGGCCTGAAGCCCGATTCATTTTTCATTTTCATTCATTCATTCACTCATTCATATATTCATTGCTTTTATTTATTTGCCTCATTCCTTCATTCATTCATTCATTCATTCATTCATTCATTCATTCATTCATTCATTCATTCATTCATTCATTCATTCATTCATTCATTCATTCATTCATTCATTCATTAACTCATTCATTTATCCATTCATTCATTCATTCATTCATTCATTCATTCATTCATTAACTCATTCATTCATTCATTCATTCATTCATTCATTCATTCATTCATTCATTCATTCATTCATTCATTCATTCATTCATTCATTTATTCATTCATTCATTCATTCATTCATTAATTCATATATTCATTCATTCATTCATATATTCATTCATTCATTCATTCATTCATTCATTCATTCATTCATTCATTCATTCATTCGTTCATTCATTCATTCATTCATTCATTCATTCATTCATTCATTCATTCATTCATTCATTAAGCAGCGAAACTAATTCCTGACATAAACTAGTTGTTTCCTAGCATTGTGTTTGGGCTGCATAGCAGTCAAATCGAGTTATTCAAACGAGAAAACAGCGTGCAAACAAGACCATGCAGGTATTCTAAAGCGTAGCGAATGAGCTCATCAAACATCTGATTGGAGGAGCATGCGATGTCGACCAATCAGGTGGCAAGGATTCCGATCGATCAGATTAAGGCAGGTGTTGTTTGCGACGCGGTCTGGTTAAACAGAACACGTCAGAGCACATTCTGCGATGGCCGCATTCTCAAAAAAACCACGATACACTCATTTTACCTGTTAGTTTCGCTCTGTATTGCATGCCCATGCATGTCTTCTGCCAAGAGCAAAATACAACACAACACGCTCCTCCTTTGATTGCTTCACCCTTAAACCACTACAACCCTGAAATGTTCATATATAAACAAAGAGACCAAAGGTTTTTTTCAATTTGTCTCAGTTAGCTCTTTCCGTTTCATTTGAATACCTATGTTATAGGTTTACGGCCATTATAAATATTTAATTCTGTCAGCGCAGGGATCGACTTTTGACGTCAGAATCTGAGATCTATGGACGTCAGATTGTGACGTCTAAAGACGTCCCTGCGCGGAGAGAAGGGTCAAGCGCTAAGTACGCCTATCTCGTTTTGAATCTGTTTTATCACCTGAATAAATCACTTTCATTGGGAATGAAATGAGTGTTTAACCCTTTGAACCCTCACGATGCATAAATGCATCATTTTATATCTCTGGAAAGAGACTTGATTTTCCCACAACTAAAGGGTGTGTAAGGGAAATTCCCATGAAACTGTTTTACCAATTCATGGCAATTCTCGTTAATTTTTCACCCACTTCAAGTCATCTTCTTCTACTACAAGTCGAGAATTGCGACAGCAATTCGCGGCTTGTAGTAGAAGAAGATGACATTGGTAAATTCAGGCTTGAAAGGGTTAATCTGTTTTATCACCTGAATAAATCACAAAGGGAATGAAATGAGTGTTTAAAAATCAAAAATTGCAAATGTTTGGTCTCAAATTAAACAAATGTGCATAATTTCCACCGACTTGAGGTTGTGGGTCGCGGTAGCGAGACACAACTTGGTGAAAAATTAAATTTATAATGCTGCGCTTTAAGGGTTAATGTTGGACCAACGTCGTAGACGATGGAACAACATTAAACCAACACATACGCAGCGTACACGTACATCTTCCAATCTACCAAGTAAACAAGATACGTTGACCAATAGTATTTTAATACTGGGCCAGAGCCGCAGACGGTGGGCTACCATTAAACCTGTGCTGCCAAGCCGTAGGCGGGGCCTGGTACAGTGGTTAAAGCTGCCTGCTTGGAAAATCCGAGATCGCGGGTAGAACTCCGCTTTGGCATTCAAGTTTCAAAGAAACGAAATGTTTCTTCCCCGCTCACTCGTAAAGATTCAATATTGTGGGGAGCTTACGTGAACGAGAGGTAGCGTGCTCAGCCTCAGATTGTCAGCGCTCGAATTTCGAATCATGTGTCTGGAGAGCAGTGTCTTCACATTATCTCACCATCCTAAGGAGGTTCTCCAGGCCCAGTTTAGCCTACCTGTGCACAAAGGTGGCCTAAAACCCCATTCATATTCATTTTTGCTAAGCCGAATATATACAGTTTCAAGAAAATTTCAAACCAAATAAAAAGCCACTGAAATTGATAAACCGTATAGATAGTAAGGGTATCCCCCTGACCAGGGCCAAGGGGAATACCCTTCCTATCTATACGGGTTCAAACCAGTTTCAAACCAAATAGAATGCCATTGCAATTGATAAAATAGTGGCTGATACCCCGTCAATCAAATCGGGCAATTTTGGAGGCTTCTGTTTTTTTTCAAAAAATTAACATTATTATTTTTCGTTATTTGAAGCTGGAACTTGCGTCAGCAATTCCAGCTTTAAATGAATGATAAATTAAAACGGATAATTCAGCAGCACCATGTTTAATAATATGCAATGTCATTCTAAAATATGAAGTTTAATTAGACTCCAAAATCATTATTGCACATGACTCATCTTTCACGTTTGGCTTTGAAATACAAAAAAACATGACATCACTATTTATATTGTGGACAGGTCATGTACACTCTTTAACCAAAGTTTATTTATATTGTGGACAGGTCATGTACACTCTTTAGCCAAAGTTTTTTTTGTAGCAGAATGGTATGGGCAGAACAAATCACATACGAATGAGACCATTTACTAATTTAAAAATCGGATAAAGTGGAACCGTTATGTTGCGTTATATTTGTATATTTATACTATTTTAATTAATGTATATTGCTGACATGGCTCATATAGGTCGTTGGCCGATTCGCGTCAACCCATGATGATTTGCCAGTTGTTAGATATAGTTAATCATTAATAATGATAATGCATTTTCCTTCTCAACGGATTTTCAGTGAAAGTCAAATAAATAAATAGAATGACATTTAGGTCTAGTGGTCATGATTTGTGGGTCAGTGTCCACACACCCCCGTCCTGACCTCGGCAGGGGGGGGGGGGGACGCATGACGATTGCAGGGGGATGGATCCAGGGGGGATTCAGGGGTGTCCTGAACCCCCTTTTCAAAAACTGAATTTCTGAAAAATCGACAATAAATCTGTATTTGTTACTCAAAATTTATTAGAGTGGTTTTACACACCTCCGTTTTTTGCATCTCTGACGAATGACTTAATTTCCTAGAACTATAGTGGGTGGAAATTACTCATACTTGTGTAATTCAAGACGAAACATTTGCAAATCTTGATGTTTAAGCACTCATTTCAATCCCAATATCAGTTCTTTGATTTCCTTAACCCTTTAAGCCCTCACGATGCATTAAAGCATCATTTTA